>CM024588.1:15772869-16046533 GCA_014182565.1 Eucalyptus marginata | reverse complement strand
TGAAGTTTCCATGAAAAAACAAGCCTTGAGCTTCTGCCAAGGCTTTGCTTCAGCAACTGTCACTTCCCTTGCATCCTTAAGATCGGATTTGTTGCCAAAACAAGCATAGTCACAACATTCATGTCGGAGTGAGCTGTTGGATGATAAAACTAATTTTAATTCTCAGCAGTACATATTAATCCAAGCACTTTTCTCCCATAGCCATAAGAGATGTGAAACAGAACACCATATGCATATATACAAAACAAGACTTTTAGTTCTCAGTGGTGCATACTAATGCAAGCATTCTTCGTTCTTCTTCCATAGACTTAAAAAAATGTGGAAAAAGAGCAAATACAAGCAATTATGCTCCAAGTCGCATGAGTTTTAACTGGCCAAAGATATGATTGGTTTAGACGAAAAGGAAAAAAAAAAACAGATTACAATGTTCTGAGCATATACTACACTTCAGTTTAGTCAAGAAAAGGGAATAATGTTGATGAACTAATTTGCTAGCATACTGATTCAGGATTAGCACTAGAAATTAATGGCCATCAATTTCCAATCGTACACATTTTTTTCAATGACCAAAGACTAGTTTCCAAGCCAATGCACTCAACATAAGAATGAAAAAGTAACCAGAGCAAAAACATGTCAAACTAGAAATAATTCACTTACTGTGAAGTTCATTAAGCCATCTACCAACGCTATCAAATGTTTGGCGCCTGCTAATATCATAGACCAAAAGAGCTCCAACTGCTCCCCTATAGTATGCAGATGTCACAGCCCTGAATCTCTCCCTGGCCAGCTGTATCCCAAATTTGCGCCTTCACCTCCTTTCCATTGATGTCCATCTTCTGTTTGGAATTCTACTCCTCTATAGTTGACTTGAATTGGGTAAAACTCATCCCGGGCAAATCTTGCAAGTAAGTTTGATTTCCAACAGCGGAATCGCCAATAAGAACTATCTTGAACAGGTAATCCTCCGTCTGCTCGTCTTCACCACGAAAGCCATCTTTCTCTCGTCACGGTTAGGTATCTATGCAACCATAACAAGAGCATATACTCTGACAATCTGCAAACAATCGAGGCGTTCAAAATCATAATCGAAGCCAGGCAATTGAGGCAGATTAAATAGAAACTTCCAAGCCAGGCAAGGAAAATGCAGGAAAAAGCAGCAAAACATTACTTGAAGCAGCATAAGGGAAGTCGATCTGGAGATCCTCTCCGAATGCAAAAAAATGTTGGGCCAGTGTAGTAGAGTAGTGACTTGCAAATCAACTCGATTTGCTTCACACCACGCACATACTGCTGGAAGCTTTTTAAGAGTCAACTCCAAAGCCAGTACAAACGGTCGATCTCCTGCAGAAAATAGCAAATTCGGAGTCCGAAAAGCCGCATTGATATTGATAGAGAAGATAATTGCACCAGCGCTCTAAAAAGTTTAACAACGGGATCTATCCATCGGATGCATAAAAAGTCCAGCCGCTCTTAATACTGATGCAATCCGACATAAACAGATCACTGAAGTAAGCTAAAGCCGAACAGAATCAGCACATGACACGCATTCGAGCCTTTCACCAAAACTCAAAGTCTTCCTTCCTGCAACATAACACTTGGAACAACAGGTCCCTGTTAAACTGATAGACCGGGTGGCCCCTACCTAATCTTTGACATTCTCCAAAAAATCTTTACCTTTCTCCCCAGAAACAACGGTCAAGAACCCTTAAAAATCGCGACATCATTCCTCTCCCGAAATGCTAAACTAGAAAACTTGGAAACGCCTCTCGGTGGGGCGGCTTTCGGCAATTTGATTATCCGAAAATCAGAACTTTTACCGCAATCAAGAACTCCAATGCCACACTTCGCCTCGACGACAAGCACGACGCAGATCCCATCGACCTGAAGACCAAAACACAAAGACGGCGCGAGAGGCTGGAGTTTTCGGACAAAGACCCACGAACCAACCAACCAACCAACAACGTTCGACTCCGACATAGCACGGATCATCAAAACGAAAGCCGCAATCGGCCAACGCGCGGAAACCCAAAAAGAACACAGCCCAATGCAGTACGCCGCGAAAGCACCCGCTCAAATCCGAAACCATACCGATTACGGAGATCGATCGCGCCTCCGACGACGACTCCGACGAGAAGACGATCGAGCGCGCCCTCCTCCGGCTCCGATCGGCAATGCGGATCGGGACGGATCGATTCGACGACGCGCCGATCGAATCTGGGGAGGTTAGGTTTGGATGTACGGACTCTAGAGAGAGAGAGAGAGAAAGAGACCCGGATTTGACCAGGAGGGTCGGATTCGGCTTTGCGGGTTTTTTTTTTTTTTTTTTCCGCACCAGATCTGATCGAGGATGACGCTTTGTTGCGACTTATGTAGGCGACCGCGTTCCGGTCCCGAAAGTCCTTTTATGGACAAACCCCCGATGCTTGCCGGATTGTCCCCATGTCGTGCTCGCTTTGGTTTGCTTTTTCTCTCTCGATTGATCTTTGGGGTGCAAAGGTTCGATCCTATGTCGGAATTTCGATTCGCCTCGTCTATGCAATCATTCATCTATAGTGCTCGAGACTTTTGGATGTGTGCCCATTTTTTTAAGATATCGTATATGATTCAGATCGAATATTTATCTAGCCAATACACTGTAATTCGCCTGATTACAGGATTATCGACATTGAAGCCACCCTCACATGGCTGGAGTAGTCCTTGCTCCCGCACAAAAATTTGGTTGGCCTTGACTTTGATTCATCTATGGACCAACTCTTTGTTGAGGGGAGCTTAGACTTGGTATGGCTGCTTTTTGCGAAGCACTTACAATCGGCTTTGGACCTCCGAAGGCCCTTGAGCCAAAGCATTTGTGTTTGGTCACACAATCTCAATGGTCTTTGGTGCAAAATTTTGCTTTAGAAATATTCAAACGTAATCATTGAATTTATCCCACTGCCCATTCTTCCCACACGGTATGAAAAATAAGTAATTCGAATCTCCACATTCTCATAAGACCGAACGGTGACGCATTTAAGATGGGGACATGACTCAAGATCAAAAATTGAAAAGGTAAAAACTGTAGTGCGATAATATAACATAATTAAAAAAAAAAAACTCGGGAAATTGAGGTTGATCTTCTTATTTTGGGCTTTTTGCATTTTCGACGCAATTTGGAGAGGCTAATGAATTTTTCCTTCTTCCAACTTTGCCTTCATTAAATGAGTTGCACAACATTGGGTTGCGTGACCTCGATGACCCGTCACCTAGCGCGATGTCGGCACCGCATCACCTCCTGGGCTTTCCTCCATTCTCCCTTTTTTTTTCTTAGTTTAAAAATTGCTTTGAAATAATTATATTACAGTCGAAATATGAAGACAAGTCACAAGTTACAAGTGACATTCCACGGCTTGTCGCTCTTTGTCGTCCGTTTCGGCTCAATTAATGACTTTACTTTTTAAAATTTCATTTCATTCAATCTATTACAGGAAAAAAAAATTGTTGTGGTCCAGTCGCCATCGCTATCCCCAAAATGCATATCATAGATGAATACGTGAATTTATTAAGTTTACTTTTCATTTAAAAATAAATTTCAAAAACATTAAGTTATCTTCAAATGAGATGACAAACTTCAAATTGTTACGAGCTCACTAAAAACATCAAGAACAATGTGATAACTCCATCTATCTATTGCTCCAAGGAGTGCACAGAAACAAGTTCAAAATCGAACCAGAGACCAAATCAATATAATCGGCTCAATCCAGTGTCAATCACTCCTAATTACTCCATCTAACTTAACCTTCAAAGTGTTCTAATGTTTTTTATTTTTATTTCTATCTAATAATTTTCGCATTGATAAGAGTATATGTATTAAGTATAATTTGTTTGCTTAATCAAACAAGCTATACTTGAAATTAGATTTTTGGTAATAAGATAAGTTTTAAGATTGTTTGGTTTCCCGCACACCGCTAAGATACGTATTTCTATCTTTTTGCAATATACATTTTATTATTCCCAGGACATAACTCCTTTGTCTATTTAGAATGATTATTTCCTAATTCATAATTATCCAATCCTGCATAAAATAGCTCTTTTATCATTTATTCCTGCGAAGCGGGTTCATGTCGTTGCATATAACATTCTCATTTGCAAAGATTAACCATTCACCTCGCAATAAGTTTTTTTTTTTTTTTTTCACTATCTATTCATTTTGCTTTCAACCAAAATTTATACTTACCTAATTCCATACCTTAAGTATTGTTCGAAGAATAATAATAAAAAAATTTTAATGAGTTTTAATGCTATAAATTATTAATTCATGAAAATTCTACTTTTTTGTAACACTTCCGTATAAAGATTTTTTTAGAAGAATTTCACTATTTCTATCGATATTACAATAAGGCCGTTTCCAATCCAAAATTTCCATTAATAATATAACGAACAGTTTTTTCTTTTTTCTCCCTCTTGAGTTTTTCAGTATAGATATTCCCAATAACTCTCACCTTAGACGATTGAGCATATTAAATGGTTAAATTTTGGTTGTTTTCTTTTCTTTCTTTTTAATTACCCAAGTTCCAAAATTTTGGGTTTTTTTTTTTCCGTTTCTATTAGTTATTTAGATTTTTTTGTATTTGCTTTTGATTAAGCACTAAAGTATCACCAAAAAATTATGATTTACAAAAGGATGATGACAATTGTACATACGAGTTCTAACTTTTGATTTTCTCCTTTTCAATTTTGTTTTCACTTTATGCTTGTCAATTGAAGGTTTGTATTTGTTTATATGGTTGAACCCTAATTTATTAGGCGAGAAGAGGTTCTTATTTTCTTGCACAACGACAACTATCATTTCATGAAAATCACACCGTCATGTGTTGCATACACGTAAATCACTATAAATTTGTCGTGAACTTCAATTAATTAAACTGTTAAATTTTCTAGATTTCATTTATGAATCTCTGAGTATGAAACGATATATTATTGTATTATTTAATTTGCATATCACATATCTATATAAATTAAAATGGAGAAAAAGTGTGCATAAATCAATTTCTACACGCAAAGTATCGATCAATGGTCTAATTAACTTATGCCAAACACCATCTTCATCAATCAACATGCAACATATTAGCAAATCTAACGGCGAGAATCTTGCCCGTTCGTCTCCATTCGCCCGTTGTATCTTGAACAAATCATCGAGATCCCAATTAAGATGCCAACGGATATGTCTATTCCTTTTCATAAATGCAAATTAAATATTACTTTTTTCTCCTTCTCTTCTACTTGGAGAATGAGAACAAGAAAATGAAATCAATAGTCTGGCATGCAATAATACAAGAAGAAGAGTAGAGGACATTGTTTGGATGACATTGAATGTGGTTTGCATTGAGTAGTTATGGAAAAGGCCATTAAATATTTTGATGCAGCTAGAGGCTTAGCTGGGGATGGTCCGAACGGCCTATACGCACAGCTACAGATGGCTGAACAGGACCACGTCCCCCATTAACTTTCTTTGGTCCATTTTCTGTCAGAGCCATCTGGAACTGGAAGTGGCCCAATCTTCATCCTCTAGGGTTTGCTGCTCATATGGAAGGAACCCCAATTAGAACCAACCAAGAACAAAAAAAAGGCAAATTTTATTCTGTAGGCATCTTTATTTGGCAACATGATGTTTTATTGCATTGTTAATGAGATTTTATGAAATAGAGAGTGATACATCATGGTTGATGAGGCTGAGAAAATTCGATAGCAGTGAGCATGTGTGTCCACCCCATACATTTGAGCTGTGAAACCTAACCTAAGGGTCGACATTTCACTTTTATAACCCGATGGGGCTTAGACAAAAACTCTGGGTGTTGGGTTCGACCTTATTATGTTTTGAAGACATTCAAAGTTAGGGTTAACTACTGAAAATTCACCTAAACTTTGGTGTTGTTGCATAACTGTCTCTGAACTTACAATAGTTATAGACTATCTTCGAACTTTAGCTTTTGTTGTGATAATTAGTTTTCTATCTTTATACCCGTTAAGTGTTTACTCGAACATGAACTGATTTGTTTTTCTCGATGAAAATGAGCTTTATTAAGTTTTCTTAATTTCATCAACCATTCATCCTCTCTGTTTATTTAACTTTGTTAAACATGTAGTACACATTATTTTGGTGTAAAAATGAAAAAAATAAAAAAACAATTTTCAAGTAACGTTTAATGGTTATGCAGGCTAAATTAACTAGTGACTGCAACCAAGATAAAAGCTTGTGGACTTTTCAAAGTTAGAGGTTGTTCTGCAATACAGTACTAAAATTCAAGATCGTAATATGTAACATTTCGAATGCAACGAAGCCAAAGTTCAAAGGTTACGTTTGATAATCAGGATAAAATTTCAAATGCATTTGTTTGGTTCTCGTCTAAGACAAGATAAAATCAAATATAAAAATGATATAACTTGGATAAAATTATTCAATTGAGAGGTAAGATACGTGGTGGATAGAATTTCTAATATCCATAATATAAAGTTATTTTTCGGAATAACAAACTTCTTAAATTAATAAAAATTAAGATAATTTTTTAATTCTAATGTCAAAATTCAAAAATATAATATAATTTGTTTTATTTATTTATTTCTATTTTATTTATATATTCAAATTTCTTTCTATCTTATAATATAGATTAAATATATATTTAATATTTAGATTTATTGTATATTTAAGGTATTTTAGTATTTTAAGTATATTGGAATAGTTTACTAGTTATGATAATTTTATTAGAGAATAATAGAAAGGGAAAAAGAAATAAAAAATAAGAGGGTAAAATAATAAAAATAAGAAAATAAAAATGAAGTGGGCAAGATGATGTGAGAGATTCTTACCATCTCCATTTGCACAACTATTAGATTTATTTACACCAATATACTATTCATATCAAACGATGAATATGATAAAAAGTGAGTACTCAGCTTTATTGCACAAACAGTTAACAGGAAATAGCAAAGTCTCCAAATTTCAAACCTCATCCTATCTAATCCTATCACAACTAGAAATCTATATTGCTAAATGCAGCCAAAGGGTTTTGAGTAATTATACCTCAAAGTCCTAGGCAATATATTCTCTTAAAATTAACAGGCCTGGGTATTGGGCTTGGCCCTGTCCAACCAGGCTTGAAGAATGGGCCTGGAAATTTCAAGAGTGTGGACCGGGCCTGTTCAAAAATGTCATCCACAAAGGAGAGCAGATCCCATGGGCCGAGTTGTGGCAGACTGGGGCTGTCCGATGGTCTTGCATTGTACTTAAGCTTGACAAAAGAAGAAAATCCATAAATGGGCCGAATCCAGTCGAATTGGATTGCCCTCTGTTATTTTATGGCAGATAAAGGAGTCGGCAATAAAAGAAAAGGTTGATAAGATCGATGGTCCTTCAACTTTCACTGATTATTCAATCCCATCCTTAACTTCTTTTTTATTTGGATCTATATTACCCCTGTGCTTTTCATATTGGTCCTTATGATTAAAAACCAACGGCAAAGATCGCCATCATCTCCAATAGAAAGGGACCGGCAATTTCCTCCCAATATATCCGCATCGCTCTGCCCCAAATGGGGCAAGCAAAACCCACGATCCATAGTTTGAGATGGGGGATGGGGCAAAGTTTCATACCCCACATTCAGTGGATTTGGTCAGTTAGAGTGCGTTTGGTAACGATTTTGTTAGAGCGTTTCGATCAAAAATGATTTTTTTTTATTTTGTCCATAGGAACAATTTCTAAGCATTTTAAGGCTTGTTTTGTAATTGTCAAAAATTTTAATTACGGAATAGAATTGCGTTTGGTAAGTCTCATTAATTACATTCCAAATCAATTTCTTTTAATTTTTAAATAATTTTTTACTTTTTTACTTTTTTTTTTTTTCTTTACTTCTTTCCTTTTTCTTCCTATTCTTCTTCTTCTTGTGGTTGGTCGCCGGTCTGAACGAGGGTCGGCTGAGGCTCGCCTAGCCTCGCCGATGGCCAAGCGAGCCTTGCCGGGGCCGGCGAGGCCCGCCCGGCCATCGGCGAGCTCGCCGGACGGTTGCCCGGGCGGCGGCGGATGGTGGCGGACGACAATCGCGGGATGGTGGTCGATGAAGAAGAAGAAAAGAGAAGAAGAAGAAGAGTTGGTTTTGGTTCTTAGATTTGTTCTTAGAACAATAATCAACTTTTTTTTTTTTTGTTCCAAATCTAATTAGGAGCAAAAATTTTATCAAATGCGATTACGTTTTCAAATTGCTCCCGAGAACAAAAAATCAGGAATCAAACACTGTTTGGATGATTACCAAATAGGTACTTACTTTTCCACATCCCATCCTCACTTCACAATTCTCCATAGGATAATTGTTTCCTATTTCAACTGTGAAATATTCCAACGATGAATTATTTTTTATTCTCGGCTTTGGTATAGTCAGAATTTTTTATTAGACGATAAAAGAAATCTAAACTTATGGTCATATGGAGAATGCGGATGCCGGCCCCACTCCCTCCTCGCTCCATTGTCATCCCTACTGATAATTGCTTTTACCGAAGATCAAGTTAGGTAACTGTTGTTATCAAATCATCCCCTTCTCGTTCTTTTTATCATATAAAAACCCTTCTTTTTGAACTTTGAGATAATATTATTTAATCCGTTACCATATGCTCTTTTCAATTTATAAGATTTATATAAGTTGCACGAGATGCCAACGTTGCCATCATGGGCACAACTTTGATGGAATCTTAAGTCCAACCAGCACTTTTGTCTTTCCCTTTTTTTTTCTTTTTTCCTAAGAAAGGATCAAAACGAAAGAGAACTCCAACGTGGCTTAGAACCCAATGGAACGAGGGAAAACAACCAAGGACAGCACAGAACAATAGGGGTTATCAATCCTTCTAACCATGATATTTTGTTTTTACAAGTTATATATTCTTATTCATCACACACATACACAGATCTTATCTTGTATCACAAAAATTTAGAAAAAAAAAAAGGTTGAGAAATTTTGAAGTAACAAATAAAAAGTTAAAAAAATCAGCATGGCGATAGTGCAAAATTTTCTACAAATTAGCTTGAAAATTACACATTAAGACAACAATGAGTCGATCATTTGGAATTTGTTCTTATTCGATTTGCATATAGATCAAAGTGTTGTCTTTAGGTTATCTCTCTATTTAAATTGTACAATATATCAATGAAAAAACGCGTCATCGACTCAATTCTTTGTTTTCTTTAAAAAGAATCTTCTTCCGCACCAATTTAAGGTATCTATAATCTCATCAAGCCAAGACGACCCAAAAGAGATCGACTCTAATTACTTTTCTTTTCTTTTCTCTCTCTTTTTTCTGTTTTCTTCTGGAGGAGGATGTATTTAGTGCCTGCATCGGTCATCTGCTGATGTACATTTAATGTATGAGAAGTTGAACAATCATTTTCCAAGAGTAGATTAGGACAATGCAAGTAGAAAGGTCCAACCCCACTAAGAAAACCCTTAAAGATTACGTGGGGAAGAGCTCAATGGAATTGAAGTTAGGCAGGTTGATCCAAGTGCTGCTAAAGAGTAAAACTTCATCATATCAAATGAGAAAGGTCATGCGTCGGGTCACGTCTCCTTACCTTTTGGAATTGATCCCTCTCCCACCATGCGTAGAAACTAATAAATTTAAAAATAATTTCTCGTCAAGAAGCTAAACACCGAGCATCATAACTTTCAATCCATGAACGGGCTTTTCCCATTATACGAGTGATCGATTCGGAATTATGTCATTAGATCTGCTTAATTAGTGTCTCGAGACAATCATAGCAGATGCACATGTCAAAACCCATGAGCCATCTTTTTTGTTGCAATTTGTAAACGATGCATATGACATTTTGGGGACCCGATTCAGATTCAACAAAAAGAAATAAAAAGCCTCTCGATAAAGCATCATATTCTCATAACTGAAATAAGTGAGAGATGAACACTCTCGACTACAGTTCATAAGCTTCTTCCATGGATGCTCGAACCTCAAAAGCTCGGCAGGAAGAAGTACTTGGGGATCCCAGACCTTTTTTCTTTTCGTCTATAATGCATTCTCTCGTTACCACGATGGAAAAGATTCATAAGATGGTCCAACATCATAATAAAAACAAAGAACAAACAAGGTGGGTTGGTGGCGGGGGTCTAGATAGTCAAATTTGAAACAAGGAAGTCAATTCAATGGGCCTTCACCACCCAATTCACTGCCTGATTTACATCTCAAGACTAAGATTACCTCTTATTTCGTTGAGAAAGAATTATTTACATTGGAGTAAATAGCGGGCCCCGCCATTAGACTTTTATGCCAATTCTTACCTTCCTCCCCCAGGAACATTAATCATGTCGTGTTTCTTCACTGGACGGTAATGTGAATTCTGAAGACACTTGTTAAATCTCAATCGAGAAACACATGCAATTTGTAACGCATTATTGCTCTAGTGTGACATTTAATCATTACATTGAAAATCAAAACCATGACAATACCAACCCTCTTTACTTTTTGGTAGCAACGTAACAACTCTAGCGAGATGGTAATTTCGTCACTTTCTTTGAATATGTGCTCACGGTATATTTAGTCTTGTACAAAAAGGCATGCTTTTTTTTTTCTTGGGACAATTACACCTTATACGATCAAGTACTTAATTTTTTTCTTCAGCTCAATTAAGCATCTCAGCTTTTCAACTATGGATTAAAAAGATCATTTATCAAGATCATGGATAGAATATGTCAACTTGGATATAAGCGTTATATAGCCTTAACTTGAATAAACGCACCGGTAAATGGTCTTTTAACTATCTACATTGGCATTAGTGCGAGACGATGCAACATTCGCAAAGATAAATAATAATTTCCATCATCCAAAACGACACTCTCTCTTTCTATTAGAATAATTAAATATTAAATCATACCTTCATCTAGCAGCTTAAGCTTTAAGAATAATTGGTAATGGTTCAACAAAATCTTCTTTATTAAAAGCAAAATGAAGAGAATTTTGTAAGGTGCGGGGGACTGACTTAGACGGGCATGCCATAAACTGTGGGTAGGTGGTTAGGTAGATAATGCGATGCATTTGGGAGGGAGCTCCAAGTAGTAGAGACCACCACATTCAAGGCCCCAACCGATGATCTTCATTGAGAGATCTTGAAACAAGCAATAAGAGGGAAAAAAAAAAGTAATCGAGTAATTTTTGAAATGGGTAGGAGATTAAACTTAAAGGTTGGAGCGCAAAGAACATCAGTAAGGGTGAGGGTCGGCATCAAAGATACCAAGTCATGTGTAGTGATGGGAACTCCAACCCCCTCAGGTATGCCAACAATGGGAAGAGGTTTCGGGTATACTTGTGCATATTGAAGTGATTTGGGGTTATGTGTGATGTGATTCGTGGTTCCGTTGTCAATAACCCAAGTGCAAGAATTTAATGAATTAGAATTCAATTCGAGAATAGTATCTATGAGATTTGCATTGGAAATGTTTACCTTTTGGAGTAATCGCATGATTTGTTTATATTAGAAAATATTATTTTGTATACTCTTTCCTATTGTACATCCTTCTTATATTATAAATAGGCTTGTAATACATATGCAAAAGTAGAGATATACACAATACAATTTTCTTCAATATTTTTCATTTTCTATCTAGAAACATGGTTTCGGAGTAGGAGGTCTTGAGTTAAAATCTTACTAGGCCCCAATTGCTTCCCCGATTAAACATGTCCATCCTTAATACTAGAACAGACTAAGTATGGAGGGAGTGTTAGAATAATTAAATATTAAATTATGCATTCATTTAACAGCTTAAGTTTTTTAAAACAGTCGATAGTGATTCCACAAAATCTCACACTTTCTAATCATGATGTTTTGTTTTTACAAGTTTTTTTTTTTAATTCTTCATATTATATATATATCTTATTTTGTTTCACAAAATTGAAGAAAAAATTGAGCATTGAATTAATAAATCAAAAAGAAAAGGCTTGCTCCAATAGATGCAAATGGAGAGGTGGGGAATTTGAAATTCCCCCTCATCCGGAAAGAGGGGTTTATGGGTTTATGGGGTTTTCCTAGGTGGCCCAATAAGGGGTCCGTCAAGCTACTCATAAAGGAGCTCCAAAGTCTAGGAGTACACCTAGCTGATAAAAAAAAAAAACAGTAGGGTGATTATGCAGAATTTTCCACAAATCAGCATGAAAATAACACATCATCGAGTTGATCATTTAGAGATTTTTTTTCTCGATTTGTTTCATTGATTCAATTCTTTGTTTTCGTTAAAAAGAACCTTGCATTGCACCAATTCATGATATTTATAATCTCGCGAAGCCAGTCCAGGTCAAGACATATGATTAAAAAGATTGACTCTAGTTACTTTTTCTCTCTCTTTTACTGTTTTGTTTTGGAGGAGGATGTATGGAGTCCCTACATTGGTCAATTGGTTCGCACTGTACATGTAATGTATGCAATTTTGTACAAGCTTTTTCCAAGAGTAGATTAGGAACATGCAAGTAGAAAGGTCCAACCCCACTAAGAAAAATGTGAGAGGCACATGTCATAATAATTACATTTAATGTATGCAATGTTTTGGTGAAGTTAGGCAGGTTGGTCCAAGTGCTGGAAGGAGTAGAACTTCATCATATCGAATGGGAAAGGTCATGTGTTGGGTCACATGTCAAAGGAGGATGCCTCTCACCTTTGGAATCGATCCCTCTCCCGCCATGCGAAGAAACTAATAAATATAAAAACAGTTTCTTGTCAAGAAACTAAAACGAGTATCATAACTTTCAATCCATCGACTTTTCCCATTATATGAGTAATCAATTTGGTACTATGTCATTAGATTTGCCTAATTAGTGTCTCGAGATAATTGTAGTAAATTGATATGTCAAAATCCATGACCCATCTTTTCTTGTTGCAAGTTGTAAACAATGCATGTGACAATTTGGGGATCCGATTCAGATTCGACAGGAAGAAATGAAAAAAGCCTCTTGATAAAGCATCGGATTCTCGTAATTGAGATAAGTGAGAGATGAACGCTCATTATTAAATATAATTTTCGTTGATTTCAGTCCATAAGCTTCTTCCATAGAAGGTCGAACCTCAAAAGCTTGGCAGGAAGAAGGTACTTGGAGATCACAGACCTTTTTTTTTTTTTTTTTTTTGGGGGGCGCTATAATGCATTCTTCATTACTACGATGGAAAAGATTCATAAGATAGTCCAACATCGTAACAAGACAAAGACCAAATAAGGTGGGTCGGTGGTGGCGAGGTGGGTTTAGACAGCCAATTTGAGAAAAGGAATTCGGTTCGATGGGCCTTCGTCACCTAATCCGCGGCTTGGTTTGCATCTCGGGACTAAGGTCACCTCTTATGTTGCTGAGAAAGAATTACTTCTATTGGAGCAAATAGCGGGCCCCTGCCATTAGACTTTCGTTCCAATTCTTACCTTCCTCCACCAAAAAAATTAATTATGTTGCGTTTCTTTGCTGGACGGTAATGTGTACTCTGAAGACACTTGTTAAATCTCAATTGAGAAACACATGAAATTTGCAATGCATTATCGCTTTGGTGTGACATTTAATCATTACATTGAAAATCAAAACGATGACAAGACCAATCCTCCCACTTTTCGGTAGCAACCGCAACAGTTCTAGTAGGATGATAATCTCATCACCTTCTTTGAAATTTGTGCTCGAGGTATTTTTATTCGCGTATAAAAAGACATGCCTTTTTATTTCTTCGGACAACGACACTTTTATAATAGAGTACTTAATTTTTTCTTCAGCTCAATCAAAGCATCGCAGCTTTTCAACTCTGGATGTAAAAGAGTGTATGTTACAATCATTGATAGAATAGTTCAAATTGAATTTAAGCATTCTTAGCTGGAATACTTGCGCTGTTAAATGGCCTGCCTTTTCACTATTAACATTGGCATCAATGTGACATCTAGAGACAATGCGACATCTGCGATAATATAAATAATGACTCCAATCATCCAACACTCTCTCTTTCTCCTCATCACCCAATGTCTAAATAAAGATAGACACAATTTTTGCTGCATAAGTAAGTCGAGTCATTGATGGTAATTAGATTTATCTAAGTAATACAAATAAAATTTCAGGTATTTAAGGTGTAAGAACGTCCCTCCAAAAATCTAGTAAGCAACTAATTTTCTTCCACAATCAGAATAGTTATCTCACACTTATTCGAGACCCAATAACAACAAAAATAAGTATATTACATGCTTTTGATATGCATTCAAAAAGACTCTGGTAATAAGATGAAACTTCGATTTAAGTTTTAACTATTCGCAATCCTTTTTAGCTACGAAATAATCAAAACCTTTTGAAACATGCACTATTAGCTAACATTGAATAATAAGTAAATTGAAATGTTCATACTTTCTCAAAACTCGAAAAGGAAACTTCCGCTTGTGTAAATTTTGAAGGAAAAGGGGAAAAAAATCAAGAAGAAAAGACTAGCCGCCCACAACCGGGCTACACCGCCATGGCCAGATCACGGGTCAAAAACGAAAGCAATCTATTCTCAACGTGACCAAGAGGTATCAAAATTCCCTTCCGAGAAGAGAGAATCCCAGCACTCCATTTTCCGTGTGGTCACAATGGATCGCACGAGAATTCATTAAAACCCGGTACTTTGGGGTGCATGACAACCTTTTATTTCTGTTCCGAAATAATTTTTCTATTCTGACTGTTTCGGAATAAAATTGTTTGATAAAATTATTCAATTTTTCTATTTCGAAATAAATTTTTGTTCTGAAATATGTTTGGAATAGAAATCGAAGTAAAATTTTATACTTCTCATTTCCTAATAGAAATGAGAAATAAAAATTATTTTCATCGTTCGTCTTTGCTATGAACTGGTCATCCATTCGTCGCCGCTGACAACCGTCCGTCGGTCGTTGGCCATCGCCTATCGCCATCGCCGCTGACCACTGGTCACCGGCCGTCGCTGTCACCATTGCTGCCGACCACCATCCGCCGATCGCCAGTTCGTCGCTGTCCGAAAGGAAGAAATTTTGTGTCGTTATCAAACGAATTTCTATTTTTAGAGTAGAAATTTTATGTCATTATCAAACGGGTATTTTTACTTAGAAACTCATCTAGAAATAGAAACAGAAAAATCTATTTCTTTACCAGAAATCAATTTCTGGCCAGAATAGTTATCATTCATGCCCTTCTTGTCGAGCCTACCGTGCGGCAGGACGGTCGCTAAACCAAAACTGTCAGGTTCGTGCAGGCAAAAATATTATGAATAATAACACGAATAGTTTTTGAATTTTGACTTAACGTACAATTTAATTTTTGAATTTTAATTTGTTTAATATAATTTCTGAATTTTAATTCAATATAAACTTTTTATTTATTTAATACGGTGTCTAAACTTTTGATACATATTTAATATGATCATTATATTGAATACTTTTATATAGATCATATACTATATTAAACATGTATTATAAGTTCAGATATTATATTGAATGAATTAAAATTTTATGAATGATATTATATATTAAATTTAAATTTAAATTTAAATTTTATATTAAATAAGTTAAAATTTTGGAAGTATTTGCAACCCCTTGGAAGAACAGATCGAGAAGAGACGACAGCAACATCCCCACCGACACTCCTCACATCAGGTTTCCAGTACAGAACAAGGCTCGAGGCTCGAGGCTGCAGCAAGCAGCCGTCCAAACAACGACACCACACGCGCACGCACACGCACTCGCACCAAAAGCGAAGCGCACACGCACCTGCCTCGCCAGCTAATGCGCCAACGGATCGACGACAGAGCAACACGGGGCAAAAAAAATCAAATGAAAAACTGGGGTGGATTCGAGAGAGAGAGAGAGAGATAGTGTCCAAAATAGTGGTTGGGGAATTCTGGACCGGTTGGTGGCCTGGCAAGTTCTCCCCCCATTCAATACAAGTTGGTCTCGCCATGGGGGCAGGGGCAGGGGGCAGGGGCAGGGGTCTCGATTGGCAATGTGCATCGTGCAGATGCAGTGGATGGTGTCGAGTGAAATGACATGAATTGAAGTTTGAAATGAAACGAAAGCCTCCACCTTCTCTCGCTTTCTCTAGTGTCGTCTCAGTAAGCTTCTCACCGAAAGAACGCCAGATGGGACCGGACCGGTCCTTTCCCTTGCAGAGCAGCAATCATCCCATCTCCAACCCCACCACCCATCATCAGCATATGCATTTACGTCCATGGGCACCACCAGAGAACGTTTATCAGATCACGGTTCAGTGCAATGCTTTCGCCATCACGAAGAAGCAATTTGACTGCGAAAGGTGGGTTCTCGGCCAAAGTTTGAATGGTCCTCTTGAACACTCGCGTTCTGCAAGTTGAGGAGGAATTGAAAGGAGAGAGAAAGAAGGATAAGAAAGTAGGCATCTGTCGATTTCGTCCAGCCCTTTTTTCCGGCTAACATCAGCATACGATACATGCCGTGCGCTTCCAAGACACCCGAGATTCCGGCGACGAGAACGACGTCTCGTTCACACTTTCAAATTCTTTATTCTATACATTCCAGAAGGGAAATACGTAATGCGTAACGTGTGTACGAGAGAAAAGTCCCGAAGCCAAAGAGGGGATCGCTAATTCTCCTTCGTTAATCAAGAAGGGGACTGGCATTATGCGTTTTGACAAAGTACAAAGTCGTCCCCCAGGACCAGCCCACCCCTAAAATCAAAACACGAGGAAAACGACCCAAGACGAGATATATCATCCCTCTTTACAAACACCCAAAATCCACAGACAAAAACATTGTGTTCCACCCCCAAAACCCACCAATAATAACACCTGGTCACCAAAGAACAAAATATAATCTAGCAGTCAGTCATGCTCACTCTAGGCTTTTAGCTTAGCTTAAACGCTTCTCCTTCCTAACTAATGATGATCTTTCCTTCTACAAAGATTCCAGCGACTCCTCAACCATGGCTATACAAATTCCAAAACCCCCAAAAACACTCCCTATTTACAGCATCACAACAGCCAAAGAACCCTCTGTATAATTTACCTCTCCTAACTAGGAAGATCGACAGCCTTCAGGGACTCGAAGATGAAGCCTCCGCTCTCGGTTCTCTCAAGTACCCAAGAAGCGTCTCGGCCTGTCCAAGAGAAAAAGAACCCAAAACGAGAAACTCAGTTTCAGCAGAAACCCAGTACAGGCAAGGCGTGAAAGTTGACAATGTTAAAGCTCAGACAAGAACCCAAAACGAGAAACTCAGTTTCAGCAAAAACCCAGTACAGGCAAGGCGTGAAAGTTGACAATGTCAAAGCTCAGACAAGATTCGGACATTAAATGGATGACTGGAAGGGGCAAAAATCACGGGGACAGAGAAGTTCAGACTAAATCCTGCTGTTATTTTAGTCGGGTACCTTGGAAAGGAACGGAAGAACATTGACCAAATCATAAAAAATAACAACTTTTCTTGCCCTCCCTCTTAAAGAACTTGTTACTCGAGAGTTTAATTTGGAAAGAGAAACAAAGACATTTGTACTCTGACCCAGTTGTTTAATCCAACTGCTGGCGATGTCATCACTCAGAATGTCAACCTTGAACTAATTTCCTAGACAAAACACACACAAAAATTGGATCTTTAAACCTCAAACTTCAGAAAAACCATACCTTGTGCTTGGCCTTGACACTGCCGGTCTGAGACAAAGCAACGAGAGGAGGAATGCCACCTTCCCGCACGAGCAACCCTCTGTTCCTGACGCTGTCGCTGCACATCTGCAGCAGCGTCATCACCGCGAATTCCTTCCCCTTCACCGACCCGTCCTCAATCACTTCGACCAGCGCCGCCATCCCGCTCTCCTCCACGATCGCCTCCTTCCCTTCCTCGATCCCGGCCAGGCTGCTCAGCACCACCATCGCCTTCTCCGCCATCCCGGTCCCTTGCTCCCCCACCATCTGCACCAGCGGCCGCACCGCACCGGCGCTCACCGCCCTCTCCTTGTTCACCTTGATGGTGCACAGCTTGTACAGGGTCGTCAGCGCGTCCTTCTTCCCTCTGTTGGATCCGTTCAGGAGCAGCGACACCAGCGGCGGTATCGCGCCGCAGGCACCGATGGAGCTCTTGTTCTCCTCGATCAATGCGAGGCTCAGCAATGCGCACGCCGCGTTCTGCTTCGAGGTCTCCGTACCGGTCTTGAGCACGTAGACTAGCGACTTTATCGCGCCGGAGCTGGTGATCAGGACCTTGTTCTGCTCGTGCAGGGAGAGGTTGAGCAATGCGGTGACGGCGTGCTCTTGAGTCCACGGATCGGTGGAGCGGAGCAGAGGTATGAGCGCCGGAATCGCGCCGGATTCCCCGATCAGAACTCGATTGTCGGACCGATTCTTCGCGAGTAACCTTGAAGCAAAAACCCAATTGCAGAAAAAATCAGAGGAGAAAGCTAAATTCTTCTTCCAAACGGTGAACTTGCAGATGCTAATCCTAAGCAAATTGAAGGGAACACTAGGAATTTCTTATCCAGTAACTGCATCGAACCTGAGTTTAGCAGCAGCCGAACGCTTCACGGCCAGCGACGGAGACTGCAACCCGTCCACGCAGATCTTGACCGTCGGCTGGAGATCCTCCGGCGAGATGCTCTCGATGATCTCCGTCGAGAAGTTCTCCCTCTGCAGGAACCCCAGGCACGGCGAGAAGTCCTCCGGGTTCGGATCCGCCTCCGCCCGCCCGCCGTCCCCGCGGCCGCCGTCCTCCGCCGCCGGCAGGCTCGCGAGCCGCTGCAGCTCCCCGGAGATGTCGCTGCTGCAGGACGAGAACTCGCTGAACGCCTGGGACAGCTCCAGCAGCTCCTCCTCCGACGCCCCCGGCTTCGCCCCTTGGCGGCGGCGGCTGCGGCGGCGGCGGCGGCGTTGCTGTAGCGGGCGGCGAGCTCGCCGAGGCGCATGTCGACGACGGAGTCGGTCAGGTTCTCGGAGACGAACTCGGGCCGCTGGTCGGCGGCGGAGAAGGAGCAGGCGCTGTCGTCCTGGTAGAGGTTGGAGCGGATGGTGCGCATGGAGCGGCCGGCGCGGCGGTGGATTTTGGAGGAGGAGGGGGAGAAGTCGCGGGGGAGGGGGAAGCGGGTGGAATTGGAGCGGGAGTCCTCGAGGGAAACCATGGTGGCTGCGGGGAACGCGGGGCCGCCCTACCGCCCTTCCTGCTAGCTTTCCTTCCTCAGTTACCGGAGGTGGGTTTCTTCTGGTTCTGCGAAAAGGCGAGAGCTTGACGGGTTTTCAGAGGTGCTTCGATGGAGGTTTCGAGCTCGTTTTCATGGCGGAGAGAGAGCAGAGGAAATAAAGAGGTGGTGATAGCTGTTGCAGAAGATGATGAAGACGACGGCCATTTTTGATTTTTTTTTTTTTGAATTTTCGATTCTCACGGGTGACGCTAAAACGACCGGGATGCCTCGGGGAAATTGGATCACAGCTGTGATGGATGATGCGATCGGGTTCTAATTGGTGGGGCCCGGGTCAGATCGGACGGTCCCGCGACGTGGGGAGATCGCGGGGAGGCATTTAATGGGGCGGGAGCTGTCGTTTTTGGGCGTGGGGGCCCGCCCCCGCCCGGGTGAAAGGACGGCGGATGCGTTGTCGCTTCTTTTTAGCGACCGCGCCTTTGCGAAAAAGAAACCCCATGAAATGAGATGCAAAGGGGTAAATAAATCTTCCTTTTGATTATAAGCCTTAATCACTTAGATAATCTTTTTATCAAAATGTTGATCTGGGTGTTTGACTTAAAAAAAAGGTCCTTTTTTTTTCCAGCATATTCTGAGAGAGAAAAATAAATAATTTAGGTTATATGCGTTTCATGAAAAATGAATAAATTGAACAAAAATTTTGAAAATAATTTCTTGCATCGGTTGAAATAATTATTTTGTGAAAAATGTTTTGTGTTTAAACATCTTTGTGAACAAAATGTAAAATTTTTTCCTTCATTCAAACCGTAAACGATAAGGGTAATCATTTTCCTAATCATTCATAATTGTTAATTATATTGGGTCTTGTATAGAATCTATTTAGGAAAACCCCCAAAATTGGTATGATTTAAAACAATGATTAATTCTAGTTTGGAAATAACTCATTACTTAAGTTTTTTAGGGAAAGTCAGTTCAATTGAATATGTTTACAAGTTATCCTGTTAATGGTGTTGGACTGTTATCGTTGTTGCTCGCAATAGATGATATCGGAATCAATGGTTAATCGGTTATCCATTTCTAATATGTCATAGGGGGTCCTCGATAGCCACTGATTTGCATTAACGTGGATACGGAATATATGTAAATGTCAAACATATCAATAGCAACCGCGAGGCATGTAATTAGGGCCTTCAATGTTCAAATGCTAAATAGTAATTGAGGGTCCTTGTCAATTTAAAAATTTATACGCTTTTTGAATGTCTTAATCATTTCAGTAAGCTGGTCAAGTACTCAAGCCCTTCTTTGAGCATCATGGCAGTCTTCACCTTGTGCCGTGTTCAACCGATCTCGAAGTGCACCGACAAATGCCGAAGCACAAATCCCCATGGACGTGAAACGTGTTGCATCCTGAATCCTATTTAGGTAGACGATTTATGATCGTCGCTTTACAATGTGGAATCGAGTCTTATAAATGAGAACGCTCTTCGAGTCCAATGTTGTTGAGGAATCAAATCGTATTTGATAAACACTAGTACCCTATTGACATCGCCATTTGGAATCTGATTCTCCTTCATTGCAAAAAGAAAATTTGTGCCTATACAGCAGATATGAGATAGGATCACAGCTTAGGTAATAACCATACATCTTGACCTAGGTCGTGCACTTTTCACACCAAAAGCAAAAATAAAATAATAAAAGCTGTGTGGATTGCGTTGCGTCTCCGGTCCTTCCTCCTTGATTCTTTTCGAAATTAATATTTAAATTATTTAACAATAGTTTAATTCACTCTTTTGTTTTTTGGCTAGAAATAGTTTAATTCACTTATTCCACTTTAGTTGTTGAGTTAGGTAGCTGCTTCATGTATAAAAAAAACACATAAAAATGTGGTTGCCCAGCCTACTCAAATGTCCTATGGTCTATTTAGGACTTCATTAAATGTCCACGTACAAAACAGTCCAGATAATCATTAATTATGCAATTACTAATTAGTAAACGAATTTGTCACAATTGATTAATGGCCATGATGTAATGTGATCCCACATGATGAGTTGTACACCACATAAAATTTTTGATTATGGCCTCTTAATTGGATTCAAAAGAGACCGTTTGTCCCGGCAGCCTAGGCACATAGGCAGAACCAGACAGCAACACTGCTGCCTTGTCAAATGTACCTTTTTATGTACAAATGTTCAGGGTTTAATCTATGATCAGTATTCCTTCCACACGACAATACTCCTCGAAATCATTTAAGAATTTTATAGAGACGATGGACCCGATTGTTCGGCATACATTTTTATAAAAATCTAGAATTAGATTACACCGGAAATTAGTAATGGTGGCCAGTTAAATCCCACCCAAATCCTAGAGGATTGTAATCTGGTTGAGGGTTCTGGATTGTTGTAGGGGGTTGTGTTTTCATTTTGACAACCCTCACGAATTTTGGGCAACTTTTTCTAAGGCATTTTGTCTTAATCAAGTAAGTACAACATCTATCTTCTCATTTATGTATCTAATTGTTAAAGAATCGTTTGGAATAGGGTTGGGTTTTTTTTTTTCAAATGTGTTATGTTAAGAATTTATTTATCATAAGTATTTGTGAGATTATATTCCTTGAAATTATTTAAAAATTTTGTAGAGACGATCAACTCGATTGTGCGGGATACATGTTTATGAAAATCTAGGGTTAGCCGACACCAAGGATTTGGAAAGGCAACTCGTCAAATCCCACTCGAACCTTAGAGGATTGTGATTCAATTTGGGATTTCGGATCGTGTTCCCATTTGAGACAATTTTTGAGAATTTTCGGCAATATTTTTTGTAAGGTACTTTATCTTAATCAAGTGTGTACATCACTCATCGCCCTGTTTATATGTCTATATGTTAAAGAGTATCACTTGAAATAGGTTCGGAGTTTCTTTTTGAAAATGCGATGAAGGGGAGGTTGAGATGAAATCCTTGGGAATCAGCCACGGAGTTCGACGATTCTCTCTAAAACTTCTGAAAGTCTTGAAGGAAAAGACTCGTCATTTCTTCAAATTTTATGCTCTTCCGACTTACTGCTGATTTTTTGTCACGCTCCACTTTGTAGCGTTCGAAATCATTTGCCCTGTGTTCAGCAAGCGTTCGTTCTGTTCTCGGCGATGGCACCTTGACTTGGGCAACCTTGATCTCGGAGACCATGCAAGCACAAATCTAGAGTTCTGAGAGAGGCGACGAATAGTGTTTCATGTGGACAAAATCAGATTTTGAAAAGATCAGTGAGGTCAGATTGGAAAAATAGAAGAGTCATTAAGGGTTTTCTTTTTGTTGAAAAATGAATGATTTAGAGTGGAAAAAAAGGCTAAAAACAGAGGGGTGGGAGGCCCCGCATGCTGTCCTTTTTTTTTTGGGAAGATAAAGATGAATTAGATTTGGTGAAGGTAGAACATGTCGGATTCTTATTATATTCCCGCGCCCTGGGTAGTGAAGGTGGGTTAAATGATGAATTCTTAACCACATGCTAGCAAAGTTCCCCCTGTTTTTTCTGTTGAAAAATGAATGATTTAGAGAACATTTTCTTGTTGTATTGCTTATAAGATGAATTGTCAAGAATTGATCATAGAACTCGATGATTATCTTTGAACTCTTGAAGGTTCTAGAGGAAAGACTCATCATTTCTCCAAATTTTAAGCTCTTCCATTTCCTAGGGATTTCGTCTCACTCCCATCGGTTGCCCTCAAAATCCTTTCCCCTAAGTTTAGCAAGCTTTCTTCTCGATTAACACACCCGACTCTTAATGAATAAGCGACATTTCCGGAAAACAATTCTTTTTAGATAGTTTTTATTTTTTATTTTTACTTCCTGAAATAATTTATGAGTAAAATAAATAATTTCTTTTCGTAAGTTCTTTCTATTTTTATTTCCGAAATAATTTCGAAAAATAAACAATTTCTTTTCGAGATAGTTATTTTCTATTTTTACTAAATAATTTCTAAGTAAAATAACGTGTTTGGTAAATATACAAAATTTTTATTTTTGGAATAGAAAAAGAATGGGAATGTGTTTAGTACAATTCATAAATTTTTTTTTTATTCATTTTGCTTATTGCTCATCGATCGCCGATTGTTGTCCATTCTTTGCCGTTGCCGGCAATTGTGTGGCGGTGGGCAAAGGGCGGCGGGTGGCGATCGACAATCGGCGGTCGACGAGAGCATCGGGCTGGGCGCGATGGCGGCGGGCGATGGCGAGAGGTTGGTGAGCGGCGGTGGTCACTAGAGGTGGCCGGCGGTTGGCGGCGGTTGGCGGTGGCCACGGGGAGCGGCGACCATGGCAAGGAAGAAGAACAAAAGAAAAAATAGAATAGAGAAAAATGACTTATTTTAAGAAATTGTTCCCTAAAACAATAAGTTCTTGATTTTATTATAAATCTATTCCTTTCGCCACTTTTCTATTATGGGGAATAGAAAAATTAATTGACATTAACAAACGGTTTATTATTTTTCTACTCCAGGAGCGAAGAAATCAAAGAAAAATCAAGGAACAAAAACGTTCCCATGTAGCCCCTAAGCAAGCACAAATCTATAGTTTTGAGAGAGATGAACAACGTTTTCATGTGGGCAAAATTGGTTTTTGGAAATATCAATCAAGCACTATTGAAAAAAAAGAGTCATTAAAGGTGTATTTGCTTCGTGAAAATGAATGCTTTTAAGACGAAATCCCTATGAATTGGTCGCACAACTCGACGATTCTCTTTAAACTTTCGAAAATTACGGAGGAAAGACTTGTCATTTCCCCAAATTTTATGCTCCTCCGTTTCCTGGGAATTTCATCTCACTCTCCTTTGTCGCACTCAATATCCTTTCCTCTAACTTCAGCACGCTTTTGTTTTGCTCTTCATTACGGCAATTCACGACCTAAGCAACACCAACATCAACACGCGAATGACACGATAAGGACACGCTGACACGTTGTTTTTCAAAAAATAAAAAATTTCGACATGTTGTGATACATTGTATATTAAATGTATATTTTTATATATACATAATTATCATTTTTATGATTATTTTAATCAAATTAATTTGATTCAAATTCACAAAGAAATAAATAGTACAAAAGTCTAGAATGAATTTACACTAAAAATATTAATTTACCATTTATTAATATCATTCATTGTTTCAATTTGACAAATTCAACTCAATTCCAATAAGCAATTCACATTTTGTATTCACGTGTTAGACATGTCAGAAGGGAAGAGAAAAAAACTTAAGAGTGAACTGTGTATCATGGGAAGTGAGAGTCATAAGATAAGAGAAGATTAAGTTTTTCCTATTTCTTCATTTATTATAATTATAATTTTTTATTTTTTTCACATATATACATTTTGACCCTTCATTTACTAAAATTTTTTAAAATTGACTTCACATGTTGGAAGCTTGCATATTGGAATTTCGACTCGAGTGTTGAAAAGTGTTAGGAAATTTAACCAAATATTGGATTTTTTGACACATATTGATCGAGTGTTCGAGAGTGTTTGAGAGTGTCGGACACGTGACATGATATGAAGGCTCTCGGAAAGTGTCGATATTTCCTAACCCGCAACCTCGACTTTGGCAACCTCGACCTCGGTGACCAAGCAAGTATAGATCTAGAGTTCTGAGAGAGATGATGAAAAATGTTTTCATGTGGGTAAAACTAGATTCCAAAAATATTAGTGAGGGCAAGATTGGAAAAAAAGAGTCATCAAGGGCTTGTTTGTTTCATAAAAAATGAATGATTTAGAGAACATTTTCTTAGAAATGATAACTTGTATTACTTAAAAAGATGAATAAACAAAAAAAATAGTTATCATCCATGGAAATGTTTATATATAAATTATTATTAAAAACATTTTTCATCGATTAATTATTTCAAACGATACAAATAATTATTTTTAGGAAGAAGTCTTGCATATCATTCATTTCGATATTGCTGAAATGCCAATATTGGGGAATGATAATTTTGGCTCAAGATTTATAAAATTATATTGTCAAACACCTCAACTTTATATATAAGGCCCAAAATCTTTTACAAATGTCAAACTAAGCGCACCCTGTAAGATTCCTCAAATAAAATCGATTACGCTCAAATTACGACCTTCATTGGAGTAAAGTACACATAATCTCATCATTCATTAACCTAAGCTAAATGGATTTTTTTTTTTTTGGTGGCAAATAAGGAGCGGTGATGTGTACATTTGCGATTGTAATGATAAAGCTCACGCGTATTCGACAAGCATGGGGTACCGGCCACTTTGTTGGGAGAAATGAATAACAAATGGCGTGCTCGAACACAGCCATGGCGTCACAGCCACTCCATATACCATATTCCCTTTTTCTTTTAAATCTCTTTTTCAGAAGAATTCAAGAAAAATGATAATTAAGATAAAGTGGACCACTTTACAAAAAGAAACCCCATAAAGCGATGATAGAGCGCCACGCGGAATTATCTAAAGTCTTCTGCTCTGTTCTAGTGAGCCTAATCATGATTAAGCAGACCTAAGCAAGTTCATCACAGTGCCACCTCCTAGGTAATTGCTAATGTAAATTAGACAGTCTTAATAGTCAACATGATGATTTTTCCAACAAAACATGCATATGTTGCAACATATAATCCCATCTTGTTTCATATATTAGACACACATTCACCGACAATAATTCCACAAAACCTTTTATGGTGTCAAAGTATGGAATTTAAATTCAAATTAATAGTGGATTCCCAATATCTCTCATCATTTTAGGAAAGAAAAACGATAGAGATGAGCTTAAATGAAGCTCTTTCTCCTTCGATTGAATTTAATAATGCCTTCAGGTGGTGAAATTATTGAGAGTACTGACGGTGATGGAGACATTGCTTAAAAGAAAAATAACAAAACAAAAATGGGAATTTTGTTCAATATGTAAATACTAGTTTTCGGTTCAACCCTAGTAATTACCCATTGTTAAAGGGGGAGACTAGGGTTTGTATATGTTCATCCTTTGTTAATATATTTGTAAAGTTTTTATTAATTCCCTGAGCAGATATTTGGGATTTGTTTGGGCCAGTATTGGAAGCCGACACTCGTTTAACCCAGAATGTCGGCCAAACTCTAAAATGGTTGAAAAGGATGTGACCGCAAAAAATGTCAGCGGAGAAGCTCAACTTGAACAAACCCCAATTTAATAGATGGCCCAAACTAAAAAAAAAAAACATATAACATAATTTTCTTTCTGGATTTATATTGTTTTTTTAAAGTCATGTTTGTCAAGGAGAGACAAAAGGGTTGGCTGGGCGGTTCAAGAAGATAAGAACAGTTCACAAGAAGCGGAGTTTGATCAATATGGTTTTGGATTTGACGTGCCAAATCCAGATTTCTTGGTTGACCACAGATTGGGTACTCGTTCAACAGTTTTCAAGCCACGTTGATTATGCATCACCACAAGTTACAACCTTTTCTCCTCAATCTCATACCCACATTCTTTGGTGCACCAAATCAGTCTCTAACTTGTCAATTTAATAGCCTCCTATCCTGTCAAAGCTGGCAAGTTGCAACCTATGTCTCTCCATCTAACTTGCGTCCAAACGTCACTTTCAATTCATTGTCTCGTCGAAAAAGTATGTACTCATTCCGAGCTAGGGATGGCGATCGATCATAGTAAATCAAGTTCTCGACTCGCCCGAGTTACCTAGGATTATGCTTGGAATGATTTTGGATTGGAGGATGAATTTGGAGTTGGTGGTTCAGTGAGGAAAACCATTTAGGTCTGGACCATGCTTGATATTTGGATCAACACGCACCTTCAAATCCAAACCTGACTTGTTGTGAAATATCATTATTCTTCTTATATGACTTAATTGTATAATTAAATGAATTTACTCATTATACTGAAAAAAGCATACAAATAATTGGTTTTCGAGCAAGCTTCACATCTAGTTTAACTAATCACAACAAGGGGATCGATTCAATATTATTACATGGGACATTTGGATTAAACATTCATCCCTCCGCCATTCCTCTATTTAACAGCTTAGAAAAAACCACTGGGGGTTCAGTGGCCACTCTTCCATCTTGGAAGGGGAGGTTGGGGTTCAAATCCCCACATTCTGGGGTGGGGATGATTTCATTTCAAGAGTGGGTTTTTCCGCCCGCAGCGAGCGGGCGAAAGTACGAGAGTGAGTGTTAGAGTAGGATTAGCGTAAGATCGACCAAAAAAAAAAAAAAACAGCTTAGAAAAAAGTCGGCAGTGGATAAATTAAGGATGTGATCGAGACAGCTTCTGCATTTAATAGGAAAGAAAAGAGCATCGATTGTTTCTTTTTTCAAAAAGCGAGACAAAATTAAATTACTCTAAACGAGGATGTATTATTAATTTCACAAATCTGAACTCATTTCATATCAAATCCAAGTCAAATCCGACATGCTTAGGATAAGAGAGAGAGCAAGCAAAAACATTTGAAGCCACCTCAAACAGAGGATAAGCCTACGAAGTTGGCCCGCTTCCTGATCCCCAGAGTATCAACCTACGACAAGATAGATAGCCCCCTCAATTATTGTGATAGTATTTTTATTCGTTTTTTTTTTCTTTTCGAACAGATGCTTTCAGCACAAAATGGTATTTTTCTTTGCCTTTTTGACGATTCACAAAGCCAGTGACCTTTCCCAGTAGACCGAAAACGAGAGAGAGAGAGAGAGTGAGAGAGAGAGAGAGAGAGACAGGAGACTGCCGACCCGGCAGTGATGGGTCGAGTCCCGTCCCATCCCATCCCATCCCATCGCATCCCATCCCATCCCGACCCTGTTTCCGTCACGAGAGCCAGAGTCGAGAGAAAACATCGTATCGTTGTGATGATCCTGTTCATGTGCTGGGTCCCCTCCAATTTTTGGTGGAGAACAGCCCACTTTCAACCCAAAGGCCATCTCGATCGTTCGATTGGCGAACACGGCCATGATGATGGGAGATGGCATCTGGGACACGTGCCTGGCCCTTCTCCAGGTCCACGAAAAAGAGCATCTTGTCATCTTAAATCTCCCCCCAAAAACTTGGTTTTCGAAAGGAGCGACAGATTCCATGGGGACCAGCTGGAGATCTTAGTAAAACGCCCCTTCTTTTTATAGGATTTTATTTTTGTGGGGGCAGATAATTTACAATCAAGTGTGTGTGATTTCACATCATGGGGAGCTTGGCAAGCAATACAGGAGAGAGGGCCAAGGATCGTGACCACAAAACATGAAGACCTGACCCGGATGTAAGGAGGAAAAAAAGGATGGATCTGATCTCATGTTCGCTCCTGCGGCTCCAGGGCGGCGATTTCTCTCACGACTTGAGCTTTGTCCGCCTCGAACTGTTCATCCTCTGTCAGGAATTAGGCAAAAGTCGTGTGATAAGGCTCCGGAGCTTTGTTTTGTAATGTGCTGAATAGGAGAGGATGAGGGAAAAAAAAGGAAGGAAGAGCGGGGCAGTACCTTTGTCAAACTTGAAATCCGCAAATAAGCGAAGGAGCTTGCTTCGGTTTGCGACGAGTATGCTGACAATTCCAGGAGGCTTGTTTTGGTTAGCAGCAAAGAGCTGTAACAAATTCAGAGTTGTGAGTGAGCAAGAGATGTGGTGGGTCATTATGCCAAAGTCGCAAATTTCAGGGTGCGGCTGGCATATAATACCTTGAAGACGTGAAATGCTTCCATCTGTATGCTTTTGCTCGTCTCCTGCAAAGATGTGCACCATTCATTCATTCATCTAATAGTTTTAGCTCGGGGAAGATAACTGTCATGTCTAGGACTTGGCAATAAAAGCAGAGACTCAAATTTTCCCTTCCTAGATTACGGAGTTGGTCATGTGTTCTAGGGAAAAACCATAGATCCCTCTGAAGTTCATTTACATTGTTCTGTTAAGAGTGGATATGAGCTTCATTCATGTTCTAGGAGGGAATGACTTGTATTTGATTAAGTGAAGAAATCTTGATAAACATACCCTGAGAAGATTCATGAGAATCATCAAATTATCCTTTGAGCTCACATAACGCATCATGACACCTGAGTTAGAACGATCCAGCAAAATATCCCCAAGAAGCTGTCAAAATGAGATAACAATTAGCACAGTTAATAGAGATAACATGAACTTGGTCAGGACTAGACAATTAAAGATAAAATAAACCCAACTTAAAGCATACATGGCATGTGAAAGACCTTGAAAATATTATTAACCAGGCCGGACACAAATCATGGATCCCCAAAGGAATAAAGGAAAATTTGTTTGGCTAACACCACGCAAAATAAAAAACAAAGGACCTTTTGAAATATTTCAAGATAACCTTTCAGCTGACTATGAAACAAGAAAACCTTTCGGCTGATTACACGACTACACTATAAATCTTTATACCAGATTACACAAATTATATGCTTCCTTCATCTGCACCTAGGGACAAACCAATTTCCCAGATTCTTGAAAGCATATGCCCCAAGGACTAACTTTGTGTCATGTATTAGGAAAAACTATCTTCCAGGACTATACAAGACAACCAAAAGCAGATCTCTCATAGCAATTGATAATCAATCACAGGAAGAAGAAGACAAGAAACACCAATGAGCAGGCTCACAGAATAATAGTGCCAATCAATTTGCACCCCAAAGGCCTAATGACTATAAGCTGAAAGAAAATGTGAATTGTATGTTCCCATCTAGAAGAAAACAGTACAAGACCTACATCGACCATATAGACCTACAAGACCTAAAGTGCTTCCTGTACCAGTGATTGCCCTTTTCTAATCCTCCAAACCTGGTTGTTAGAATGGAAAAGGCTTGCAACTTTCACATGAATAGTGGTCAGAGGAATCTTGCATTTCATGGGTTAAAATGTACTAGCCGTTGACTTCAAAAATATATGCCAGTAACCATCAAATTTACCTTGATAGCTTGTCTTCTGGTAATGTAATTGCTAGATTGCAATAGCTTGGAGTTATAATCAGCGAAAAACTGCAAGAAGAAATCAACAGTAAACAAATCAGGTAGCACTTACATAATAGAAAGGCAAAATTCACAGTAAGAACAAACTGCAAAAGAAGTGGGAGGAAAGGTCATTCGCATTCACATCATCACAACTCTTGATATTATGTTCATATGGTTAAAATTGCTATCTTGAGGGGGTCTGAATCAAACAGCTGATACGTAAACAATGAACAAATCATATGTATACCTCTCTTTAGATCTCAAGAACACCCCTTGAGGAGTGAGTCTAAAACATGGCAAGCACATTTTGCCCAGGTCAGAATAAACGTGTACCAAACAGAATTATGAAATCAGATGCTTGGATAAGAGTGTCAAGTGTGCATGCCATAAACAACATCAACACTTCCATTCCACATCTCCATTATTACTACTCATCGAAAGATAGACATCCTCAATGTGCTCTCTCATAGAAGGACTAAAATATACTTCTACAACTCCTCCAAACAGGCTCAAAGACATACTAGAACAACAGCCAGCACCACCAAGCCTTGCTTCAGAAAAAGGGGTAGGTTATACAGCTCCACTTTATGTGTATGCACTCTATGTCATGTTAAGGCTAAAAAGGAACATAAATAGAATGAAATAAATCACACAGAACAGCATGAGCATGTATGCTGATCAGTTAATCCAATGGCAATACATTTGAAAGACAAAAAGTACAACTCTAGGTACATGCACGGAAATGAAACAGAGATGACATTACTCACCCAGTCATAATTTTTGGTCAGAAATTCAGCTACAGTAGATTTATGCCTGGTCAACAGTTCCTGAAACCAAATGCTAAAAAAGGTTCACAGAAGTGCAAGTGTAAGCTCACAGGCCTTGTACAATCATTAGAACAGGCAATAAACAACTAGTCTGAATGGATGAAGCAATTAAAGGCAAAGACAACTACGGATGCACGCTTGACAGAGAGAGAAAGATCCAGGTAAAGATTTGACCTTGAATGTTGCAGCAGCATCTGCGGCAATATCGAAATTTGGAAGCTGTATATAGTCGAAAAACTTCTTCACATGCTCTGATTCTAACACGTACCTGAACAATATTATGATAATCTTCACTGAATCAAGGAAAGATGTCTATATTTCAAGATAATATTTCAAGACGACTATTTTAAGAAAAGATAGGACATATACATCTTTTGAAAATCTTAGACATAAGAAAAAAGAAAAAAATTGCTAGCTAGCTTCCATCAAATTTATTCAATGGACTTAAGATGAATCAGCCATCATCAGGACATGCGACAGGATCTAAGTCCGGACTCCAATTGAGTAGCATAAGAATTGGACCAAAATATATATATAAGAAAAAAAAATTGAGAACAAAATTCAATATAAGACATCACCCTATACTAGATACTTCAACATCCATATATGCAACCACTGAACACCCAGAAAATATGATCTATTCTTAGTACTCCAAGAAAATAATTCCAATTATGCTACTGTTCAACGAGATACACACAGAAATAAAATTTTAGAGGAATTGGAGAAACTGCTATGGTTAACCAAGCAAAAGCAAAAATTTTGAGGTGACGAAAACCAATTTCATCAATACAATATACTCATTACTCAAAAGAAGATTACAACTGATAATAACCTTACTCTCCCTAGGAAAAAGAAAGCATTTCATTTCATGGGTAATTTGACCTCAAAATATCCAAGATATGCAATGCTGCCCGTAATTTGGCAATGATACGGCTAGTTATCAACTTATCACAAATTAAGAGGAAATTAAATTGCTAACAGCAGATGAATAGAATTAACTACTGCAAGCCAATTTAAGTCAAACCAAGTTTTGCATGCTCACCTTGCAACAGTCTGGTGACGAATGCACTCCCTCAGCATTGCACCATAGTGCAGAGCCATTTCTGTGTCATCATAACTAAAGCAAACAATATTTATAAATCAGAGGCAGCTACTGGTGGAGAAAGAACAAAATGCTGATTGATGAACAAAGCTCAGTAGAGTCCCAAGCAAAACTGAAATAGCAAATGGGATCAAAATAAATTTGAAGAACTCTACCGGTCACCTTCTACTGTCGAAAATAAAATAGCTACTGAAACTACTCAAGAGGTATCCAACTTACCAATTTAATGGACTAATTCCAGTTAATTCAGAATATAAGGACCATATGGGCATCCACCCAAAAAACCTCTCTTTTTTAGGATCATGTTCTAGGCGAAATGTACATAGTAAAAGAAATTCCAGTGTGCAGAAAGCTCTAAGCTTGACAGTATTTGCAGTATGGTGACATCTATTACTATTTCAATGCAAGAAATGGCATAAGCACCTAGTTCACAAACACGTAGAAAGCTTTCTAACTACAGACATGGCAACAAACAATACGGAAAAGTTTCACATGGAAATTCTAAGAGTCGGCAAATTTTCTTCTGATAGTGAAGCTTATCTAACAAAAAACACTACCTATTCCCTAAACAATGTGAACATGAAAGTAACCGCAGAATTACATTCCCAAAACTCTAGACTGAAAAGGTAGCTTACCCTGCTACCAGGATATCTAAAAGATCGAAGTTTGCTTCCAAATAATCAGACGCAATCAATCGTGACTGAACTTGCTGCCTTTGAAGATTTGCAACAATCTGAGTGGCATCTTTTCGAGCCTGCACAAAAACGTCCTTCTCATCGATCACCGCAGAACCAAGACCGCTCGAAATGTATGCTAAAAAAATTGTCCCACAAAATTGGCCTCAGAAGCAACATCGAAAGATCTGGGCAAGATTACCTCCAACTTTAGCTTTGGAACGCAAAGAATCACTAGCCTCAGTGTGTCTTCTCTGAAGAACTCTTGTGTCAACTGGGCACATGCTTCTGCGACTGGCTCGGATTCACTATCTCCATAAAGAATTGACTTCATCTCCCTTAAATTTCTGTACAACTCGTCCATCTGGCAACAGTATTAATGCATTCAAAAAGTCATCCTCTTAGTGGATAAAACACGCAGGACTCGTGACAACATAATTCATCTACCATAAAGAGTCGTACGTGCGGACTGCGAAGCATCAGGAGGAACTTTTAGTTCAATCCTCACCGTGCTACGAACAGCTTTTACACAGAAATACAAAAGCGGACCCTCCGAGCGTTTCACTCGGCATGGGCAAGTCGCATAAAGGCCATCCGACCGATTTCTCATGTCGAAGTAAAACTAGCGAAGGTAAAGCAAGTACGAGCTTCGACCGAAAGCTCCTCAACCCAAGAAATGTTGACGAGCAAGCTCTCTAATAATTGAAAAATCCGAGCTTCCGAGAGGCCCGATGTGGTAATTATGACGAGATTCGCAATGATGAGTTGACTGAAAGCAAAACACAACGGTCCACTCTTTATCAAACACGACCATGCGATTCCAATATAACCAATGCGAATCGCAAGGACTCTCAAAAGCATCCGAATCCAATCCAAAGACAGAACGAACAAGTTCCCCCCTCAGCTGCTGACTCCGCTTCAATCATCGACATCATCATCACGACAGACTCATCTCGAACGCCACAACATCAGAAACGTCATCGGATCATCTCAAGCTCATCCACCGCCGCACCGAAATCAAGACAGGACAAAAACAAAAAAGAGAGCGGGGGACCAGAGCCGGACCTTCTCGTCGCGCTTGGTCTCGCGGGGCTCGGCGGGGGCGCCGCGATCGACGTAGACGAGGAGCTCCCGCGTCTGCCGGACGACGTCGGCCGGGGTGCGGGGCTTGTTCTTGAAGATCCCCTTCATCTTCGGGTCCGGGAGGAGCAGCTGCGGCGGGGTCGACGACGGCGCCGGCGGGTGGTGCTGCGGCGACGATAGCCGCCGCCGCAGCGCCGCCGACGAGGACCCGCCGCCGCGGGCCTCCGGCGGGCGGGAGATGCAGATTCCTATTTTGGCGCCCCTCTGCAAATCCCCCCCCTTCCCCTCCCTCTCCCTCTCTCTCCTAGGGTTTCCGTTTCTCTCCGATGGAAGAGCTCGAGGTAGGAGAAGGAACAGCAGACGCAGAGAAACACGGGGAGCTCTTTGTTAATTTTTTTATTTTTTATTTTTTAATTATTATCACATCATTCATCATTCATCACGTCGTTACTACTACTACTACTATTATTAATATTATTATAATTATTAAGGGTAATGACACGTATAGTGCTTTAATATTTGAACTTTTACTTGAGGTGTAACCTGGTTTATAAATTTTTGGTTTGTTCAATTTGATCTCTAAATTTTAATCTAATGTACAATTGATTCTTGAATTTCTAGTTTGTTTAACATATCTCCGAACTTTTAATACATATTCGTTACGGTTACATTGAATATTTTCATATAGTTCGAATATTATTAAATGACTATAAAAAAAGGATCATATTAAAGCTGTATTAAATGTGTACAAAAAATTCAGGGATTACATTGAATGGATTAAATCATATTACATATTGGGTTAAAGTCGAGAGATGGTATTAAATTGTAAGGATTAAATTGTACATTGAACCTAAGTAAAGAAGCTGTTTGTGTCATTTATTATTATGATTATTTATTTTCCACTTATTTTCCTCTTTTTGTTTTTTAATTATTCATGCGTTTGACGTGGTGTGAACGACGGAGACGACCGGTCGCGACCTGCCGGATATTTCCGATATTATAATATTTTTATAATTGTTTTTTAATAAAATCCGAATCACGCTGGTATTTTTTTTTTTGGGTCAGACGAATAACGCTGGTTGCCCAGACGGTTCTGGTCGTTATTTCCTAGGCGGGGTCCGGCGCGGCGGGATCAGCTGCGGGCGAGCGCATCATAGCAAGGTACGTGGCGGATTGTCATTGCAAGTGGCGGATCAGCACGAGATGTGTAATTTAGGCTTTCATTAGCCTCGGCTCTCGAATATTAATCCTTTTTAAATATCTTGCACTTCATCACGGGATTAGGTGACGGATAAAACGTGATTAGAAAGGAGGGACCTAAGAACTTATCTCTTGAACATATGACAAAAAAAATATATTAGACTTTCGACCAAAAAAAAAAAAAAAAAAAGTGAGACTGAATAGTTGACCAAATAAATTGGTAGAATTGAAAAATTTAAAGTTGAATTGGTTATTTAAAAGTGATTGGGGGTAATTTTCTCGTCTTCTTATGATTGTATAAATAGATGATGCAATTGAGTTATAAAATTTACAAAAAGTACAATCAAGTTTTAAAATTTGATAAATTGGGGCAATCAAGTTCTTCCGTTAACTCTGTCCAATTTGATTACAAGAAAATGCTGGTAAGGGTTATCGGGTCCTCCACAAGCCTCACCAAAACTTTTTGGCGGCGGTGAGGTGGTGGTGGGGCAGGTCCTTTCCCTTGCCTCTTTTTGTTTTTCAAATTTTATTTAATTGACATTTTGGTTGAATAATTAGTAGTTAGGCCGAAATGACATCATTTTAGTTTTATTTAAATTTTTTTAATAATGTCACGTAAGAGAGAAAATAATAAATAGCCACGTTGGCATTTTCCTTTAGTCTAATTGGATGGAGTAAACGAAATGACTTAATTGTATCAATTTTCTAAATTTTAAGATTTGATTATACTTTTTATAAGTTTCGTGACTCGATGACATTTTTTAAATATTTTTTAGGTTTGTAATTCACTTATCTCTGCGAGAGGGTTTCGAAAACATGCCATAAAGACGGTCGTAAATTTTATGAGAAGGTTTAGAAAAGTAATGTTTCCTTTCCTTATGTTCTGGATGACAACTTCCCTTCTTTTTGTGCAAGAAAGCTACAGAATTGCTCTTTGTTTTGTGAGTCGGCTCACTTATATGTCCAAAACTTTTCTCGATAAATATTAGTGTTGAGGACGTTTTTCATTCATTTGCTTTAACCATTTCCGATAAAATTGCTGGTGTTGCCTTTGTGGTTTGCATCTTTACGCATCGAGCCAAGTTGTTTCAACTAAGAGTCCATTTGTTTTTAAAAAAATTCTTTCTAAAAAATTATTTTTTGACTTTTCGGTATTAATCGATTTGTAGAAAACGTTTTTAATGAATTGAAAGCAACGAGCTTAAAATGAGGAAAAATGGTTTCCTCTTTTGACAAGAAGGAAATCACTTCTCCATGCACCGGGCCGATGCCGAGCATGGAGAGAGGGAGGATGGGCGAGGAGGAGGAGGAGACGGAGTTGACGTCTCATTGCGTTGGTTTTGCTATGGTTTTGTCGGTAGTTCTCTACTGCTGCCGCCACGAGTGCCTCGTTGTGAGGATCAGCCGGTAGTTTGTGCCGGACGTGACCTGGGTCTCCCCCTTGATCACGCCCTGGAATTGTGGGTCGGCGCTGTGCCATGGGTCCTTGTTGAACTCGGCGACCACGAACTCCCCAACCTCCTTAATGTGCGGTCGCGCACGTCCTTGATTGGGTTCTGCTCGCCGACGGCGAGCAAGGAGAGGGGGACGGCAGCGGGGAGGAGGAGGAGGAGGTGAAAACCTTTGTGACATGCCATTTGTCAGCCATCCAAGGCCAATTTGCCAATGTGCTGATGCTCTTGAAAAGCATAAACATTTTCTTGGACAAGACTTCATTTTACATATATAGCTCTCACATGGGCGAATTTTCTGGCATCCGACAACAACTTAAAAGAGCATGGATTTTCTCTTTTAAGATTTAAAGGGAATGACATAAATAGTTCATGAACTTTCACTCGATGTGTAATGTAGTCCTTGAACTTTTAATTTATTTAATGTAGTCTCCGAACTATATGAAAAAATTCAATATTGTCTATGATGTTGAATTAATGATAGGATTACATTGAACATTTTTATATAATTTATGAATTACATTGAATATATATTAAAAGTCCAATGACCATTTTAAATAAATTAAAAGTTCAGGGATTATATTGAATATTTGGCTAAAGTTCCAAAGACCACATCAACAAATTAAAAGTTCACGAACCATATTATACATTGAGCTAAAATTTAGGAAATATTTATGTCATTATTCCTATTTCCTTCCCAAAAAAATATTACTTCTTTTCCTTATTTTGGGGTAACATCTTTTTGTTTCTTTTTGAGTTTGGTCAGAGAGGGGACCATCTTTATACCATGCAAAAGACTAATTCATCGGTGAGCTGATGCTCTTATGAAGATCAGATTTTCCTTCAACAAGACTCTTTTCTTGTAAGTGCGCAGATGCTCCCGCAAAGCACTGATTTTCTCTCTTGATTTTTGTTAGATCCGTTCTCGGCATAAGTATTGATCCCCACGGTTGTCATTAACTTTTTTGGGTATTCACAACTTCATTAGCTTATTTTACCTGAGCCCAAGCCGTTAGATCGGGCTACCGGAGAATGAGTGTCTAATAATTTTCCCTCATAAAGTCCTAATCTTAATAAAGAGGCACAAATCAAAATAGAGTTGCACAAATTGGTCTAATGCGAAATGGGAAATGAGCTAACATATAATTTGGAGTATCGACGATACTGAGCTTGAACCCAATTCCTACAGTGATGAATAGAAGCGCAATTAAAATTCCTGGGGAGTTATACATTTGTGTAGTAGTTTTCCCTATGAAGACCTAATCTTGCTAATTAAGGCAAATACGAAAGAGATTTGTACAAATCCAAACTTTCCAGTGAAACAAACCGAGAATTGATCGATCATAGCGAAAATGCCCAATGCGAGATTTGTAATCATACTAGACTTTTAGATTCCAAAAAAGCAAAATGCAAGAACCAATAACCACACAAATTGTCAAATGTATAATCTCATGGACAGAAATGTTTGGAAAGTAAATTTAATGAGAGACTAAGAAAAAATAAACAACATATTTCTCGAATACATAATTAATTAATTGATTAATGCCATTTTGCCGAGGATTTCACACATAACACTAAAAAGCAACGAACAAGAATTACTCTTCCTACAATATTTGGTTGCCCTAATAAAGTTCCGTTGAAGGTCGAATTTTTGAAGCATATAATTTGTAGAAAGTAAGATCATCAACGAAATATTAGGTAAACGATTACCAAAAAGACGTCATAGTTTAGTATATTTTGCAATAAAATTTTCAAAATATTAACATTAAATTGATATAACAATGTGACCTTGTGTGATGATTTAAACGTTTCGGCTACATTTGATTGTCTCGATTTGAGCTTGAATAGGATAACAAAATATCCTATTGAGTGTTTGACAATTTTTTCTGAACTAGATAAGCCCGGATAAAATGCTAGATAAGAAAATCGAGCTAAGAGGTGGGATAAATTTGGATAGGATAAATTTTTTTTTTCAAAAAAAAAAAAATTTCCTTCCATCGATGGAGTGACGGAGTTTGGCTTCACCGGCTACTGTGCAAGGACCACCACCACAACAACTTATCACTCCCGACCATCATTAACAATTTTACGACGTCGTATTGAATCGCAACTTATTTCTCATAAGATTAGAGAGAGATACATCGAATTCTTCGGATTACACTCGGCAAATCTCGCTTTCGAAGGACTCGAACTCCCGGTAGCGCGGGCCCTTCTTCCGGTCGCGGATCACGGTCCTGTAACATGGCGACGCCGTCTGGTTCACGACGATGTGCAGGAGATAGTTGATGAATTTGCGAGTTTCCTGAGTCTCCCCTCCCACGACCTCTTTCAGAATCAGGTAGCCCCGGTGCTCCAAGTTGTAGAAGTTGACTGCGACTTCGGCGAGGAACTGGACTTGTGGATCATGCACGTCCTTGATCGGCTCCGGCGGTCCGACCGGGGAGTCCGCGGCGTCGTCGGCGATGGCCAGGAGAAGGAGGACCGCGAGGGAGGTTATTAAGAGGAGGATTTGAGGTCTCATCGTCTTTGATGTTGCGTAACTGATGTTATGTAACAGCTGCTGCTTCCTTTTTTACGATGGAGTCGATGGTTGGTTGTCAGCAGATTTGTTCCTTTATATGTGAAAACTACACGATACTTTAGTGAAAGTGCAAATTTGTCAACCGAAGATCTGTTTTTTTATGATTCTGATTTTATTTCTTTGACATATTTTATATTTATCCTTTACCAAAGTCCGCAACCGTATAATTTCCTTTTCGGGAAAATGATATAAATGATTATTAAACTTTGATTCGATGTACAATGTGATCTCTTAACTTATAATTTGTTTAATGTGGTCCTGAACTTTAGCTCAATGTGCAATATTGTTATTGAACTTTTAATTCGTTTAATGTAATTCTTAGACTTTTGGTACATGTTTAATAGTCCCCGTAATATATGAAAATGTTTAACGTTGTCCTTGAATTTGAATTAATAGAAAGGCAATATTGAATATTTTCATGTAGTTTAGGGATTACATTGAACATGTATCAAAAGTCAATGAACCTTATTGAATCAATTAAAAGTTTAGGGACTACTATATATTGAGTTAAAGTTCATGAACCATATTAAACAAATTAAACCTTCAAGAACTGTATTGCACATGGAGCCAAAGTCCATGAATTTGTGTTATTATCACTTTTTTTTTTCCCGATGGTTGCTGAATGTTCATGATTAATATCAGTCGGCTAGGGACGCATTTGAGTGGGCCGGCCCTGCTTTTTCAAGAGAATTACATATAAATCCAACTATGTTCTGAAAATCTCAAATTAGTTTTCTAGACTTTATGTGTTTGTTGGACCAATTTCTGAGAAGTGGTTCAACATACTGCCGGATGTTTCCTATATAATTTGCACGACTTGGGCACCGATTTTGTAGCCAAATTATATAGATAGTAGAAGGGCGTCGTGACATAAATACATATTTATATTTATACATTGGTTGTCCTAAATTATGTCGTGATGGAGCATCGGAGTTCTGTGGGATAATTGAGCAGCGATCTAATGTATTGTGAGAGATTAATGCGTTTTCACAAGAGATATATAAATTGAGATATAATAATGCGCGTTCTCCTTTTTATTTTATGCGATCTAGTTCTTGAAACTTTCAAAAGTCCACGCAATGTAGCCTCCAATTAAAAATTCTAACTCATTTAGATGACATAACCATAAACTATGGTTAGCTTGATGTCGTATTGGCTTATAGGTAAACTCCACTTCATATATATAATATCTCATTATTTACACTGAAAAATAAAATAATTAAGATTTGTTTAATTATGAATATAACGTGACAGTCCACATTTAAAAAATACGCAAGACGTGGTGGCGTACACTTAATCGAATGACTTATGAGCGCATTTTTGAAAAAAAAATTCAATAATTAGATCAATGAAAAAAAAGTTCAGATATCACATTAAACATTGAAAAAAATCCAAATACTGCCCATGTCATCGCTCTAGAAATACACAATTAGAATCACGGCCAGGCGATTGCGTGGATTTTTATATATAATTTTGTGATAACTGAACTTAGGTGATAAATTTGATGGGTATTTCATCCTTGTGATTTGCAATATCGATTCTTTTCCGTATCATATGCTTGGAAATGATGAGTTAATAGAAAAGGCTCTGGTTGCCAAACCTATGGCACCGTGATTTTCCATACCTATTAGGTTAATTTACAATAAATTATTCCAAAAAAATGTAGATTGATATCACATTGCGAGGTTGTGTGATGATATAAACTTTTTGAGATATGGGATTACTCTAAGCAAAATTGAAATAATACGTTTTTCGTACCAGGAAACATTCGACCCTCCGCCAACCATAGCGGTTTTAGGATATCTCATTGAATCGCAACTTTATTTTAATTTCTTGTTAAATTCTCAACCAACCATAACGATTACGCTAATCTGGAAAAATCCTAGGTTTCCTCGATTGACAATTGCATTTCAGGAGTGTTATTCATTTTGTTGCCACATGGTATCTTTATGTTTTGTCAAAGTTTGCAACCCTATATTTTACTTTGAATGTTCAAACTAGCACTTACACTTTCAAAAATATCCCATATTTCACTTCCGTTGAAAATTCTAACACCTTAAATTGACGTGACCGTAAGTAAATTGTTGTTAAATTTGCAATGCTGGCGTCCACGTCGCTTACATGTATCTTCCATGTCATAAATATATCTATCTCATTATTTCGACACAACAAGGAAGAGAAAAAAAGAGTCGAGGATTCCTTTTTTTTGCTGACTTAGGACAATAACGTGATAGTTCTCATTATTATTTTGGCCCAACATTTGCTAACGTGGCAGATGGAATTACTGTGAGCGATTTTTTTATTATTATTTAAGTTTAGGAATTAGATTAAACAAAAAAAAATCTAGAGACCATAGTGAACATCGAATAAAACAGTTTAAAAACCATTCATGTCATTACACTGGAAATACACCACATTAGAATCGAGATTGTGAGATGCATGGATTTTCATGTGTAATTTTGTGAGAATTGAAGTTAGGTGATAAATTTGGTGGGTATTTTATCGTCGTATATTGCAATATCAATTAATATTTTATTTGTAGCACACATAAACTTAGATGATAAACATGATAGTTATTCATCCTTGTATTTTTGCAATAACAATATTTTCTTTGTATATATATTGTTTTTCTTTGTATATATATTGTTTATGTAGTGATGACTTGAAACTTTCACGTCTTGGACATGGTAATTTGCACACTTTCTTGCAATAGTTATAGTCTCATTTAGAACTGACATTAAATTAATCAAATAAAATTTAATCAGTTAATAAAAATTGATCACTAATGCAATGTAATCATTCAGGATACGAGTGAGTATGACAAGAGTACCATCATACAAAGTATATTTTTATTTATTTTTCGTTGATATAGTGAAATATTCTTGAAATATAAATTCATTGTCGATTTAAAATAATACATTTTGATTTTTGAAAGTAGGTGGTAACGTTATGTAAATCGATAAAAGGCGTTACATGAATCTCTATCTACACTGTAGCGGTGCAAAAATTGCCTTCCCTTTAGTCAAAATATATATTTTTTTAATGTTCTATATTCATTTTTGTGGTGATACGACATAGATGGATATAGTGGAAAAGTTCCATTAATTATCGATATTGTTTTGTAAGATGTAGTGTAGTGTATTAACATGGTATAAGAAAATGGACGAAATTCTAGACTCGCATTGTCAATTAAACTTTGGCACGTTTTATAATTGTAGTTGTTAGATTTACGTTGTCGATTAAATTTTGATAGATATTGTTATTACATATCCTAGATGCCTCGTCATCCATTAACTTTTGGTGTTGGATCTTTGCGTTCTCAAGCTTTATTATGGATTAAATTCCGATATACTTTGTGTACATTTGCTTATGTCTAAAGTGTTTACAATCTCAAGCTTTGTGTCGTTTCCGACACAGTTTATGTATGTTTTGTTCCGTTTGAAGTAAATTTATCAATTTTTTTAATTATCTATAATATTTCCTATCCAGAGTTACCATAGAAATAAAAATTGAAAGACAATTTTCAGTGAAAGATATTTTGTTGCCAAATTCGATTTGCGCGAAAGAATATATTGGAAGATATGCTCCTGTATTTGTCCGGATTATAGTTGATACATTTAATCAATCCGGGATTATGACTGATTGACTAAATCAATCTAGGATTAGAATTGATATACCTAGATTAGAAAAATATATTCTTTCTTTGTATTATATATTGGTCCTTTGTACATATAGAATACAATTAATAAGAAGAGCACAGTTCTCTCCAATTTTTCTTCTTCTCTTCGTGTCGTTTCCACCTCAATTTGTGACAGAATATGATGTGTTGTCCTTTAACTCTCTTTCTTTCAAAATTCAAAGCAGCCTCTAAACTTTTCTTTTTTACAATCTAATTCGTGATATTTTTAAAACTCTACTCAATATAGTCCTCCAGTTAAAATTTCTAACACCTTTAGCTGACGTAACCATAATTCTCTCTCTAATTATTTTCACCTAAAGAGAGGAAGAAAAAAAGATTTATTGTGTTGTGAGAGACTAATGCGATTCCACTAGAGATGTATAAATAAAGAGATGATAACACGAGCCTCGTCCTTCGACTTTCTTTCAAAGTTCAAAGTAATTTTTAAATTTTTATTTTGTGCGACGTGGTTATTGATACTTTCAAAAATCCACTAACGTAGCCCTCCAATTAAAATTTCTAAACACATTTAGATTACGTAACCTTAAATTATGGTTAACTTGACGGTATATTTGCTGTGGCGATCGTATATATCTCATTATTTTCACCTAAAAGGAAAGGAGAAAATAAATAAAGGAGCAAAAATTTGTTGACTTACGAGAAAAAATGCTACAGTCCATATCATTATTTTGACCCTATAAACGTTGACGTGGCAGTCCACGTTAATAAAAATGCACGAGACAGAGGCGATCTTTTTTTTTTTTTTTGATTGGTCTACTCTATTCCTATTCTAACGTTCACTTTTTAACTTTTGCCCGCTCCTCAGTAGGGTGTTCCTGAAATTACAGCGTCCCCGCCCCAACCCTCATTGAGAAGGTGGGGATTTGAACCCCCACTTCCCCCTTTCAAGTTGGAAGGGTGGCCACAACGAGGCGATCTATTTTAATCGAATGACCATGCGTAGATTTTAAAAGATTCAACGATTACAATAAATTCTCCCAAAACATAGATCGATATTACATTTACGAAGTCGTACGATGATAAAAAATTTTCAAGATAAAAGGATTACTCAAAGCGAAATTGAAATAAACATCTTTTCGTACCGGAAACATTCGAACCTCTGCCAACCTTGGCAATTTTAGGATATCACATCTACTTTCTTTTATTATTTATTTCTTGTTCGATTCTCGACCAACCATAACAACTGCTCCGAGCGAAATCGAAATCGAGTTCGTCGTGTCAACCTTGGCAGATCTTACTGTCAAAGGACGAAACCTCCCAGTGGTCCAGCCAGTCGAACTCCAGAACGACGGCGTCGTAGCAGCTCGGCGGCTCCCCCTCCACGGCGAGATGCAGGAGGTACCTGGTTTCTCCGCTGTCCACGACCTCATCTGTTACTGTTAGGACAGCCTTGAAAATCAGGCCGGCGTGGCTCTTCCTGTTGAAGTCGGCGACCGCGAATTCGCCCATCGATTTGATGCGCGGATCGTCCACATCCTGGATCTGCTTCCCCACTTGGCCAAGGGCGGCGATGGCGGAGAGAGGGAGAACGGCGAGGGAGAGGATGAGGATGAGGATCTGAGGTCTCATTGTCGTTGTTTCTCTATGCTTTTTTTTCTTTTGACTTGCTGGTTTTTATAGCCTTTTTTTGGGTCCTGATATGGAAAAAAATGTTAAGAATCCTTGATTGACGATTGCCTTCCTGGACTGTTATCTTTCATGTTTTGTCGAAGTTTGCAATCCTATATTTCATCTTGAATGTTCAGCCTTATATTAAAAGTCGATTTCGTTTTGTTGGAGGTACGTAGTGTGTTAACATGGTACAAGAAAATGGATGAAATTTTAGACTTGTGTTGTCGATTAAATTCGAACTTGTATTTATTTTTAGATATATATTACGTTCTCAAGCCGTTCTATATATTCTCTCGTACCAAAAAGTAGCTCAAATGATGTGCTTTTCCCTCACATTTATAAACGGAATACTAGCATATTCCACAACTGATGTGGGACAATCTTAACATGAAGTCACTACAGATCTTGTCTTCTTAACAAAAAAAGTCAGTGAAAAATATTCGAGCGAAACAATACGCTGTGTTGTCCTTTTAACTTTTTTCTCAAAATTCAGAGTAGTCTCTAAACTTCTCTTTTGTGAAATCTAGTCCATGAAATTTTTAAAAATCCACTCAATAGCCCTCTGGTTAAAAAGTCTAACACCTGTAGCTGACGTAACCATAAACTACTGTTACCCTGATACTAAATTTACCATGGCTCATAGGTAGACTCCACGTCATGTATCTCTCTCTTTAATTATTTTCACCTAAAGAGAAAGGAAAAAGAAAAAAAGAGTTAGAGATTTGTTCACTTGAGAAAAGAACATGACAATTCACGTCACTATTTTGACCCAATAAATGCTGACATGGCTGTCTACATAATTATTTTTACAATAAATTCTGCCAAAATATAGATTGATATCACCTTATGAAGATGTATGATGATGTATACTTTTTTGAGATAAACAATTACTTCGAGTGAAATTGAAATGAAAATTTTCATATCGGGAAAAATTTGAGTTCTAACCAATTGCAGCGATTTTATGATATCACATTGGAGAAAATATTAGGTAGAGTTTGGGTGGCCAAGTATAAAAATACTACTTCATTCACCGAACGACATGTGTTATCTGAACCCACTACAAGCTAGAACCTTCTCTTTCTTCTCCCTCTTTACCCCCCCGGTTGCCTTTGCATCCACCTCGTCCGTTGCCTCCGTTGTCCGACGAAATCACACTGAACAATGTTGTGTGTTCTCTCCATCTCTCTCTCGATTAGCTCTGTCTTGCCCTCTTTGCCGCCCAACGAATCACGCCGTCGCCGCCTCCGCCCTCGGTCCAAGAACAAACCCAAGCCCCCTCATCATCCACGACCTTGAGCACTCACTCAACCCCTGCATCCTTGAGGTACTCCGCCGCTCCGATGTTGTTGCCTCTTGAGTTCTCACTAGATTTGGCAAGGACAAACCTCGCCTTGACGGTGAGATTCAAGCCCCCGCCAAATTTGACGACCCTTGCTTGTGGATGACGAGGATTGTGACACCTCATCGATGTTGTTGCCTCCTAAATCTTGCCAGATTCGATGAGGGTGACCCTCGCCCTGGCAGCGAGGGTTGAGCCCTCGCTAAATTTGACGAAAGATGCTTGTTGGCCCTTACCTGTGGCTGGCTGAAGGGAAAGAAAAGAAAAGAAAAAGATAGAAATGGAGAAGAAGAGAGAGAAATGAAGAAGAGAGAAGGGTTCAGTTTTCTGAAAGGCGGGCTCACGAGCGACACGTGCCGCTTGCGTAATGGACTTGTGTAGAGTTGTGGCGACTCCTCCAGCTCTACCTAATATTTTCTCATCATATTGAATTGCAACTCTTATTTCTCGTTCGATTCTCAACCAACCCTAACGACCACTCCAAGTGAAATCGAAACAAAACTTTTCGTCGAGTCTCAACCAACCATGGCAATTTTATGACTTCACATCGAATTGCGACTTTTATTTAGAGAGAGAGAGAGAGAGAGAGAGAGGGCATGCTAAAATAGCTTCTTCACATCGATTTCTTTGTATCAAACTTAGCAAGCCTCGCCTTCAAAGGACAAAAGCTTCAAGGGGACGTGGAGCCAGAAGCACACCTGAACCGTGGACTTGTCACACGGCGACTACGGCCGGTCCGTGACGAGATGCAGGCGATACTAGACGTTGTTCAAATCGGGGTACTGAATCTTCCCTCTCGTGACGTCTTTGAAAATCAGGTAGGTGTCATTCTTCTCGTTGAACTCGAGCACCGCGAGCTGCGCGGCCCCTCGGACGCGCACATCTTGCACGTCCTTGATCGGCTCCCACGCTCCGTCGGGGAAACCTCGGCCGACGGCGGGGATGGCCAAGACAGGGAGGATGGCGAGGAAGACGGTTTTTTTGCAATGCTAGAGTCCACATGAAAAGGATTCTTGTTTTTTTGCTGACTTAGGAAAATTATGTGATAGTTAAAAATGCTGACGTGTTAGATGGAATGACTATGAGCGAATTTATTAAAGTTTAGGAATTAAATTAAATAAAAAAAGTTCAAGAACCATAATGAATATTGAAGAAAAAATTTAAAGACCACTCGTATCATTACTCCAAAAATACATTACATTAGAATCAAGATTGTGAAATGCATGGATTTTCATATATAATTTCATGATACCTGAAGTTACACGATAAATTTGAGGGTATTTCATCCTTGTATTCTGCAATATCAATTAATTTTTTCTTTGTTTTACGCACAAACTTAGATGATAGACATTATAGTTAGTCATTCTTGTACTTTTGCAAAATCATTATTTTCTTCGTATATACATTGTTCTTGTAGCGATGGACTTGTAACTTTCACGTCTTGGACATGGCAAAATTTTTAGGAACTTCAATTTTTTATTAAATGTTGTCTACACAATTACTTGTAATAGTTATAGACTCATTTAGAACTGACATAAATTTAATTAGCTAAAATTTACTCAGTTAATAAAAATTGATCACTAATGCAATGTAATCGATGCAGGATACGAGTTGATGATATTTTATTTAGATTTTATGTAAGTCATCGACAAGGACGGTGGAGAACTATTGAGTTCGACAAGAGTACTGTCATACAAAGTATAATTTTCAATCTTTTTCGTTGACATGGTGGATTATTCTTGAAATATAAATTTATTGCCGTTTTAAAACTAATGCATTTTGATTTTCAAAACCAGGTGGTAATGTTATGTAAATCAATAAAAAGGTGTTACATGAATCTATATCTACATTGTAGTAGCACAAAAATTGCCTCCCTTTAGTCAAACAGATTTTTTTTTAATTTTTTTTTTAATTTTTATGTTCAATATTCATTTCTGTGGCAATACAACATAGATGGATATACCGGAGAAGTTCCATTAAAAGTCAATTTCGTCTTGTAGGATGTAGAGTAGTGTATTAACATGGTATAAGAAAATGGATGAAATTGTAGACTCGCATTGTTGATGAAACTTTGGCATGTTTTATAATTATAGTTGCTAGATTCACATTGTCGATTAAATTTCGTTATGTATCTTTACCGTATATCCTAGATGCCTCATCGTCAATTAACTTTTAAGGTTGCATCTTTGCATTCTCATATTTTGTCATTGATCAAATCCTGATACAATTTGTGTATGTTTGGTTTTGTCTAAGCTTGGTCATTTCCAACACAATATGTTTTTTTTTTCTTTTGAAGTAAAATTATCGATTTTTTTAATTACCTGTAATATTTCCTATCTAGAGTCGCCGCATAAATAATAAGTAAAAAACAAAATACGATTTTCGATGAAAGATATTTCATTGCCCGAATCCAGTTTGGGTGAAACAATATGACGTGTTCTCCTTTTAACTCTCTTGTTTCAAAATTCAAAGGAGTCCCTAAACTTTTTTTTTTTTTTTGCAATCAAGTTGTTGAGGCTTTTAAAAATTCACTCAATATAGGCCTCCACATAAAATTTCTAACACCTTTAGCTGACGTATCCATAAACTACTGTTGACTTGGTGTTAAATTTGCCATGGCTAATAGGTAGACTCCACGTCCTATATCTCTCTCTAATTATTTTCACCTAAAGAGAAAGGAAAAGAAAAAAGGTAAAGATTTATTGAGTTAGCAAAATAACGCGACAGTGCGCTTCATTATTTTTTACAATAAATTATGCCAGAATATATATTGATATCACCTTCTGAAGTCATATGATGTTGTACACTTTTTGAGATGAACGACTACTAGCGAAATTGAAATAAAATTTTTTTGCACCGGGGAAAGTTTGAGCCTCGACCAACTGTAATGATTTTATGATATCACAACAAATCGCAACATTTATTTCTCAATCAATTCTCAACCAACTGTAACGATTGCTATGAGCGAAATCGTTATGAAACTTTTCATACTGGGAAATATTCAAGTCTCGACCAAGCATGGCGTTGGTATGACATCACATTGAATCGCGACTTTTATTTCTAGTTCAATTAGCAAGAAAGAGAGAGAGCTAAAATAGCTTTTTCACATCGATTTCTTTGTGTTAAACTTAGCAAGCCTCGCTTTCAAAGGACAAAAGCTCCCAGGAGTGCAGCCACCACCGGGACACCAGAACCGCGGCCTTGTGACACGGGAAGCCGGCTGGTCCGTGACGAGATGCAGGCGATGCTTGGCGTTCATGTAATCGGTGTGCTGAGTCGCCCCTCTTACGACGCCATTGAAAATCAGGTCGGCGCAGCTCGATGACTGCGACCTGGGCGAGCCCATGGACATGCTCATTGCGCACGTCCATGATCGACTCCCGAGCTCCGTCGTGGAAATCTCGGCCGATGGCCGAGAGATGGAGGACGGTGAGGAAGAGGGCTAGGAGGAGGATCTGAGGTCTCATTGCCGTCGTTAATATGTTTGGTTCTTCTTTCACAACGTAAATGACGGGGGCTTGTTAGCAAACTTGCTGGTTTTATAGGCCTTCTTTTTTGTCCTAATTTGGAAAAATCATGAGAGTACTCGATTGAAACCATGGCTCTTCGCAGAGTCAAAAATGCTAATTTCGTGAACCGATAATTGCTTTTTCATGACTGTTTTTTATTTTGTTGCCATATGTTATCAGTAATAATTACTTTAAAAGTCTAAAACCTACTGTACTATGATTCGATCATAAACTTTTCAATTGTGCTAATTTATTTCAAACCAGTCCAAAACTTTTAAATTGTATCAATTTAGTCATAAACATATTATTTGGATAATTAGTCGAAAAGATTATATTGACAAATAATTAAGAGGTTTAAGATTAAATTGAAACGATTAAAAGATTTTAGATTGAACTGGCCACCGTACAATAATAGATTTGTGAATTTTGGACAAATTTCCATTATCTTTATGTTTTGTCAAAGTTTGTAATTCTATATTTTTCTCTTCTACTCCAGCAGATCCATAGTCCTTGGAGTGGATCAGAGACTGCTTCTTTTGCATCCGGCTCCCTTCCACTCACTATGACTTGTTGTCTTGTTGAGTGCAAGTTTTGTGGCGCCGGATCTTGTGTAAATTGTTGGTTTAAGCTCAATATATTATTACATTTCACCAAAATAAAAATAAAAATAAAAATAAAAATAAAAATAAAGGAGTAAAAATTTCTTGACTTACAAAAAAAAAAAAAAAAAAAAATGCAACAGTTCATATCATTATTTTGATCCTATAAATGCTGACGTGACAGTCCACGTTAATAAAAATGCACAAGACGAGGCGATCTATTTAATCGAATGACCATGTGCAGATTTTAAAGGATTCAATGATTACAATAAATTCTTCCAAAATGTAATCATATCACATTTACAAAACTTTTCAAGATAAAAGGATTACTATAAGCGAAATTGAAAAAAAAAAAACGTTTTCCTACCGGGAAACATTCGACCCTCTACCAACTGTAGCAATTTCAGGATATCAAATCGAAAGGCTAGTTTCTTTTATTATTTATTTCTTGTTCGATTCTCGACCGACTGTAACAATCACTTCGAGCAAAATCGAAATCGAATTCATCATATCGACCTTAGCAGATCTTGCTGTCAAAGGACACAACCTCCAAGGGGTCGAGCTCCAGAACTATGGTGTCGTAGCACGTCGGCAGTTGCCCCTCCACGGCGACATGCAGGAGATACCTGGTTTCTCTGATGGCCGCGACCTTCCCGCTTAGGACAGCCTTGAAAATCAGGTTAGTCTGTCTCTGCCTGTTGAATTCGGCGACTGCGAATTCACCAATCGATTGGATGTGCGGATCTAATATATCCCTGATCGGCTTCCAGGGTTGGCCCAGGTCGGCGATGGCGGAGAAAGGGAGGACGAAGAGGAAGAGGAGGAGAAGGATGATGTGAGGCCTCATTGTCGTTGTTTCTATATGGTTTTTGGTTCTTTGGACTTGCTGGTTTTTATAGGCCTTTTTTTGGGTCCGAATATGGAAAGAAAAATCCAAAGAATCCTTGATTGACAAATTGCCTTCCAAGACTGTTATCTTTATCTTTCATGTTTTGTCAAAGTTTGCAACCCTATATTAGAAGTCGATTTTGTTTGGGTCCTAATATGGAAAAAAAAAAAAAAATCCAAAGAATCCTTGATTGGGAATTGCCTTTCAGGACTGTTATCTTTCATGTTTTGTCCAAGTTTGCAACCCTATATTTCATCTTGAAAGTTCAACCCTATATTGGAAGTCGATTTCGTTTTGTTGGATGTACGTAGTGTATTAACATGGTATAAGAAAATGGATGAAATTTCAGGCTCGTATTGTAGATTAAATTCTGATGTGTATTTATCTTTAGATATATATTATGTTCTCGAGCTGTTCATGTATATTCTCTCGTCCCAAAAAGTAGCTCAAATGATGTAATTTTTCCTCACACTTATAAACGGACTACCAGCATATTTCACAACCGATGTGGGACGATCTTAGCACGAAATCACTACAGACCCTGTCTTTTCTAATAAAAATCGAAGAACGACTTTTGGTGAAAAATATTCTATTGCCAATTCCAATTCGAGCGAAACATCCTTTTAACTCTTTTTTCAAATTTCAGAGTAGTGTCTAAACTTCTCTTCTGTGAAATCTAGTCCTTGAAATTTTTAAAAATCCACTCGATATAGCCCTCTGGTTAAAAAGTCTAACACCTATAGCTGACGTAACCATAAACTACTGTTAACTTGATACTAAATTTACCATGGCTCATAGGTAGACTCCACGACATATCTCTCTCTTTAATTATTTTCACCTAAAGAGAAAGGAAAAAAAAAGAATAATTAAATATTTGTTCACTTGGGAAAATAACATGACAATTCACGTCACTATTTTGACCCAATAAATGTTGACATGGCGGCCACATCATTATTTTTACAATAAATTCTGCCTAAATATAGATTGATATCACCTTATGAAGTTGTACGATGACAATACACTTTTTGGAGATAAACAATTACTTTGAGTGGAATTGAAATGAAAATTTTCATATTGGGAAAAATTTCGAGTCCTAACCAGTTGCAGTGATTTCATGATATCACATAAGATAAAATATTAGATAGAGTTTGGGTGACCGAGTATAAAAATACTACTCTATTCATTGGATGACACGTGTCACCGAAACCCCTTGCAAGCTAGAACCTTCTCTTTCTTCTTTGTCTTTTCAATTTCACTCTCTCTCTCCCCCATTTGCACCTCTCTTTCTCCCTCCCACTTGTGACCGTTCCAACTCATGATGGAGCTAATCACTGGAGTTTGCCCCAGTGGCCACCCTTCCAACATGGAAGGGGGAGGTGGGGGGTTCGAATCCCCACCTTCTCGGGGGGGTTGGAGTGGAGACGATTTAGTTTTAGGAGTGGGTTTTGACTCCCACGCCCTGCAAGGAGGCCGGACAAAAGTTTGAGAGTGAGAGTTAGAGTAGGAATAGAATAGGACCGACCAAAAAAAAAAAAAACTCATGATGGAGCTCGTCATTTGACAAACCACATTGTCACCTCTGCATCCGCCTCTTCCGTTGCCTTTGTTGTCCGACGAAATCGCACCGAACGATACTGTGTGTTCTTTTCATCTCTTTCTCGATTAGCTTTGTTTTTCCTTCTCTACTGTCCAACGAATCACGCCGTTGCTGCCTCCGCCCTCGGTCTAAGAACAAGCCCAAGCCCCCTCATCGTTAGCGACCCTGAGCACTCGCTCGGCCACTGCATCCTCGAGGAACCTTGTGGCTCTGATATTGTTGCCTCTCTAGCTCTCGCTAGATCTAGCGAGGATGACCCTCACCTTGGCATCGAGAATCAATCCCTCGCCAAATCTGACGTCCCTCGCTTGTGGCCGACGAGGGCCCTGACATCTCACCAATGTTGTTGCCTCCCAAATCTCGCTAGATTTGACGAGGGCGACCCTCGCCCTAGCAATGAGGGTTGAGCCCTCGCCAAATCCAATGAAAGACGCTTGTTGGCCCTCACCTGTGGCTGGCCGAAGGAAAAGAAAAGAAAAGAAAATGGAAAAAAGAAGAAGATAGAAATGGGGAAGAAGAGAGAGAAACCAAGGAGAGAGAGAGAAGGGTTCAGTTTTCTAAAAGGTGGGCCTACGAGTGACAAGTGCCATTTGCGAAATCGACTTCTATACAGCTGCGGTGACTACCCCAGCTCTACCTAATATTTTTTCATCAAGTTGAATCGCAACTCTTATTTCTTGTTCGATTCTCAACCAACCATAATGACTAGTCCCAGCGAAATCAAAACGAAAATTTTCATTGAGTTTCAACCAACCATGGTGATTTTATGACTTCACATCGAATTGCGGCTTTTATTTCTCGTTCAATGAGAGAGAGAGAGTTAAAATAGCTTCTTCACATTGATTTCGAGAGAGCTAAAATAGCTTCTTCACATCGATTTCTTTGTATCAAACTTAGCAAGCCTTGCCTTCAAAGGACAAAAGCTTCAGGGGGACGTGGAGCCAGAAGCACACCTGAACCCTGGACCTGTAACACGGCGACGACGGCTGGTCCGTGACGAGATGCAGGCGATACTAGACGTTGTTTAAATCGGGGTACTGAATCTTCCCTCTCGTGACGTCTTTGAAAATCAGGCAGGTGCCTTTCTTCTTGTTGAACTCAAGTACTGCGAGTTGGGCGGCCCTTCGGATGCGCACATCTTGCACGTCCTTGATCTGCTCTCACGTTCGTCCGGGAAACATCGGCCGACGGCGGGGATGGCCAAGACAGGGAGGATGGCGAGGAAGAGGGCGACGAGGAGGATTTGAGGTCTCATTGCTGTTGTTTCTATGCGTTTTTTTCTTTCTTTTTCACAATGTCATTGATGGTGGCTTGTCAGCAGATTTGCTCGCTTTATAGGTCTTTTTTTGTCCTAATATGGAAAAATCATAAGATTCCTCGATTGAAAATTGCTTTTGAGGACTGATATTTATTTTTGTTGCCAAAGTTTGCAACCCTATATTTTATCTTGAATGTGCTTACACAGTAAAAAAAAACCAATCAATATATCCCTTTCGTTAAAAATTCTAACACGTTAAATTGTCGTGACAAAAAATTTACGGTTAAATTTGCAATGCCAGCATCCATGTGACTGATATGTCGTCATATATATATATATCACTATTTCAACGTGAAAAGGAAGGAAAAAAAAGAAGAAAAATAGAGGATTCTTTTTTTTACTGACTTAGGAAAATAATGTGATAGTTCTCATTATTATTTTGGTCCAAAAGATGCTGACGTGTTAGATGGAATCACTATAAGTGATTTTAAAGTTTAGGGATTAAATTAAATATAAAAAAGGTTCCTAACCATAATAAATATCGAAGAGAAAATTCAAAGACCACTCATGTCATTACTACAGACGTACACAAATATAGAATCGAGATTGTGAAATGCATGGATTTTCATATATAATTTCATGATACCTAAAGTTAGGTGATAAATTTGAGGGGTATTTCATCCTCATATTTACCAATATCAATTAATTTTTTCTTTGTATTACACACAAACTTAGATGATAAACATTATAGTTATTCATTCTTGTACTTTTGCAAAAACAATATTTTCTTCGTATATACATTGTTCTCGTAGCGATGGACTTGCAACTTTCCCGTCTTGGACAGGGCAAAACTTTTAGGAACTTCAATTTTTTATTAAATGTTGTCTACACAATTACTTGTAATAGTTATAGACTCATTTAGAACTGACATTCTCAATTCATTATTTTGATCTCATTGGGCCTTATTTTTTCTTTTTTCAGCAGAGCCTTATATGCCCAGTCTATTCTTTTTTTTATACCTATACCCTTTCCTTTTTCATGGATATAAATTCCTCATATTTTCATATCTAGGATTTACATATACAACATATATCACTGTCAAGAGTCAATTTCTTATTATTTCAATATGCTATTTTATGCTATTTTGATTCAAAAAAAAGTAAGGGATTCGAAATTTCAAAAACAAGAATTGGGTTGCGCCATACATATGAAAGAGTATACAATAATTTGAAATATATTTCAATTCGAATATATATATATATATATATATATATATATATATATTCGAATATAGGTCTATCTAATATAGTTAGCTAAAATTTACTCAGTTAATAAAAATTGATCACTAATGCAATGTAATCAATACGGGATACGAGTTGATGATATTTAATTTAGATTTTATGTAAGTCATCGACAAGGACGGTAGAAAACTATTGAGTTTGACAAGAGTACTGTCATACAAAGTATAATTTTCAATCTTTTCGTTGATATGGTGAATTATTCTTGAAATATAAATTTATTGTCGTTTTAAAACTAATACATTTTGATTTTCAAAACCAGGTGGTAATGTTATGTAAATCAATAAAAAGGTGTTACATGAATCTATATCTAAATCGTAGTAGCACAAAAATTGCCTCCCTTTAGTCAAATATATATAAATATAAATATAAATATATATATATATATATATATATATATATATATATATATATATATATATATATATATGTTCAATATTCATTTTTGTGGCGATACAACATAGATGGATATATCAGAAAAGTTCTATTAAAAGTCGATTTCATCTCGTAAGATGTAGAGTAGTGTATTAACATGGTATCAAAAAATGGATTAAATTGTAGACTCACATTGTCAATGAAACTTTGGCATGTTTTATAATTGTAGTTGCCAGATTCAAGTTCTCGATTGAATTTCATTGTGTATCTTTACTGTATATCCTAGATGCCTCGTCGTCGATTAAATTTCGGGGTTGCATCTTCACTTTCTCATATTTTGTCATTGAGTAAATCCCGATGTAATTTGTGTATATTTGGTTTTGTCTAAGCTTTGTTGTTTCAAACATAATGTGTTTGTTCCGTTTCAAGTGAAATTATCAATTTTTTTAATTACCTATAATATTTCCTGTCTGGGTTGCCACATAAATAATAAATAAAATTTGAAATACGATTTTTGATGAAAGATATTTTATTGCCCAAATCCAATTTGGGTGAAACAATATGACGTGTTGTCCTTTAACTCTCTTGTTTCAAAATTCGAAGGAGTCTCTAAACTTTTTTTTTTTTTTTTTGCAATCAAGTTGTTGAAACTTTTAAAAATTCACTCAATATAATATAGGCCTCCACGTAAAATTTCTAACACCTTTAGCTGACGTATTTATAAACTACTGTTGACTTGGTGTTAAATTGGCCATGGCTTATAGGTAGACTCCATGTCCTATATCTCTCTAATTATTTTCACCTAAAGACAAAGGGAAAAAAATAAAGAAATAAAGATTTATTGAGTTAGGAAAATAACGCGACAGTCCACATCATTATTTTTACAATAAATTATGCCAAAATATAGATTGATATCACCTTGTGAAATCGTACGATGATGTATACTTTTTTAGATAAACGACTACTAGTGAAATTGAAATGAAACTTTTCGCATCGGGGAAAATTCAAGCCTCGACCAACTATAGCGATTTTATGATATCACACCAAATCACAACATTTATTTCTTTTCCGATTCTTGACCAACTGTAATGACTAATCCAAGCGAAATTGAAACGACACTTTTCACGCTGGGAAACATTCAAGTCTCAACCAACCACAGCGATTGTATGACTTCACATCGAATCGCGACTTTTATTTCTCGTTCAATTAGAGAGAGAGAGAGAGAGAGAGAGAGAGAGAGAGCTATTTTCACATCGATTTCTTTGTGTTAAACTTAGCAAGCGTCGCCTTCAAAGGACAAAAGCTCCAAGGAGTGCAGCCACCACCGGGACAGCAGAACCGTGGCCTTGTAACACGGCGATGCCGGGTGGTCCGTGACGAGATGCGGGCGATACTTGGTCTTCATGTAATCGGCGTGCTGAGTTTCCCCTCTTACGACGTTTTTGAAAATCAGGTCGACGTGGTTCTTCTTGTTGAACTCGATGACCGTGAACTGGCCGAGCCCTTTGACGCGTTCACCGTGCACGTCCTTGATCGGCTCCCATGCTCCGTCGGGGAAAATTCGGCCGATGGCCGAGAGGGGGAGGACGGCGAGGAAGAGGGTTAGGAGGAGGATTTGAGGTCTCACTGCCGTTGTTTCTATTCTTTTCTTTTTTCACAGTGTAATTGATGCTGGCTTTGTTAGCAGACTTGATGGTCTTACAGGCCTTTTTTTTGGGTCCTAATCTGAAAAATCGCGAGATCACTCGATATACACAATGGCTCCCGCAGAGTTAAAAATGCAAATTTGGTAAACCGATAGTTGCTTTTTCATGACTGTTATTTATTTTATTGTCATATGTTATCTGGCATAATTGTTCAAAAAGTCATAAACTTATTGTACGGCGATCAGTTCAGTTTTAAACATTTCTATTGTGCCAATTTATATCTAAAATTTTGGCGATTTGCCAATTTAATCCAAAACCTTTTAATTGTGCCAATTTATTCATAAACATATTATTTGGATAATTAGCTGAAAGGATCATAATAACAAATCGTCAAAATTTTTAGGAATAAATTTACACAATTGATAGACTTTAAATTGAATTGATGACCGTATAATAGATTTAGAAATTTTGGACCAAATTCCCTATGTTGTCTTTATGTTTTATCAAAGTTTGTAATCCTATATTTTATCTTGAATATTCAAACTAGTACTTGCACTTTCAAAAATCCACTCGATATATCCCTTTTGTTAAATTTCTAACACCTTAAGTTGATGTGACAAATAATTGCTGTTGAATTTGCTATGCTAGCATCCACGTAGCTTACATGTATCCTCCATGTCACATGTATCTATCTCACTATTCCAACAAGAAAAGAAAGAAAGAAAAAAATAGAGGATTCTTTTTTTGCTAACTTTAGAAAAATAATGTGATAATTCTCATTATTATTTTGGCCGAGCAAATGTCGACATGACAGATGGAAGGACTATGAGTGGATTTTTAGAAATTCAGGGACACATTAAATAGTCAAAAAAGTTGGGATAAGTGCAATAGAAGTCCTAAAACTTGTCACGAAAATGCAATTGAGTCCTAAAACTTGTAAAAAGTGCAATTAAGTCCTAAAACTTGTCAAATTGTTTCAATCGAGTCCTAAAGTTAACACCGTCAACCTTTTAACGAAAAATGTTGACGTGGCGCAGACGTAGCATTTTAAATAATTTTCATTTTCCACCTGGCTTTTTAAATTATTTTTTATTCAATTTTTTTAAAAAATATATTTAAAAACTAAAAAGAAAAGTTAAAATTTATTTTTAAAAATTTTTTAAAAAATACAAAATTAGCAACTCCTCCCTTGCCGTCGCTGCCGCCCATTGCCGGAGGGGCCAGCGGCTGTCGTTGGCACGGTCGAGGGCCCCTCCGGCGATGGGCGGCGGTGAAGGAAGCCGACCATTTTTTTTTTTAAATTGTTCTGTTTTTCAAATTAATTTTAGCTTTTCTTTTCTAATTTTTAAATCTAATTTAAATAAAAAACAATTTAAAAAAGCCACGCGGAAATAAAAATCATTTTAAACGTCACGTCCGCGTCACGTCGCATTTTCCGTTAAAAATGCCGACAGTGTTAACTTTAGGACTTGATTGAAACAATTTGACAAGTTTTAGAACTTGATTACGCTTTTTACAAGTTTTAGGACTCAATTGCATTTTCGTGACAAGTTTTAGGACTTCTATTGCACTTCTCCCAAAAAAGTTGAGACATTCTAGTTAGGGGTGTGCAAAATACCCGGGAACCGCTCGGACCGCCCGGAACCGGACCGTGACGCCGAACCAGCGGTTCTTTAGGGAAACGGTCCGGTTCCCGGTTCCATGGGCGGATCCGCCCGCCCACCTAGATCGGACCGGAACCTTTCTAATATTAAAAAAAAAAAATTACTAAAAGAAACCCTATATCTCATCTCACTCCCTTCGTTTTTGGCTCCTAATCCTATCGCCATTTCGCTGCGTTTACTTCTCTCGCCGTCCGCATCTCCACGTACTTAAATTTGGTTTTTCTTTCTTTGGCTTGCTTTGATGTCACGTAGTCGTTCTATGTTGAAAATCAAAATTGTTTCGCATCAAGATCGGTTCCATGGATCCACCCGGGAACCAAATCGGACCGACGGTCCGATTCTTGGGTGGATCCATACAACAAATGGATGGATCCTGGTTCCAATTTTTCGAAACCGGTCCTTAGCGGGCGGTTCCCGGTTCTAGGTCGGAACCGTCCGCTCAGACCATGCACACCCCTAATTCTAGTTGCTGCCATGGAACACGGGGACTTCCTCCACCCCGCAACTGAGGGCGAGCTTGTTTTCACTCAGATCCTTTTTATTTCCTTGTCTACTCTCTGTCTTAACTCTCCTTGCTCTATCCCTCTCTCTCCTTGATGCTTGAACATCGGCTGCAATGGAGTTCGACATTGCACAATATCTAGATTGAATGATTGCAAGAAAAAGAAGTTATATTGATTTTTTAACTTCACAATCCCATGAAATCCTACCAAATATGCAATTACGAAATGGTTGTTCAAAAATCGGTTTAAAGTTTAACTCTACGCATAACTGCAGTCTATGACTAAAAGCAACAACTACATAATGAAAAGACAAATGCAGCATTATAGCAATATGTTCCAAGAAATTATTTGTGAAAGCACAATTTTTATTTCAACATTCAGACATAACATTGAAAACTGCAATCAAATTAAAGTACTAATTTAAATTGCATTTCATATTATTTGAAAGCACACAACTTGGCTATCACTCTAGACTTTTATGCCTATATATGGTGGAGACACCTATTCTTCCTCTACACTCACATGTGCAAGAAGAGGAGAGAAAAATCTAGAATAGAGAAGAGAGAGAGTGGTGGTACTTCTTAATATTACCTTAGTGCAAGAAGAGGTCGCGTGTGACAACAAAAAGGGCTTATTGGGGAGGTCAATGAGGACGCAATGCCGGTGCTAGCAAAAGTGTGGAGGACATCGGGATTGGTGTTATAAATAATCACCTTCTCAATGTCCTACAACTTGAGAAATTAAAAGGTTTAGAAAGAAATAATGGACTACAAGAGAAAAAACAGAGATGGGAACCATGCTAAGAGAGCTAGGAATTGTATAGAAGAAGGATAGTGTGATCCGTAAGGAAAGAAAAATAAGAAACAAAATAAAATGAATCGACCAAACAAAAAAAAAAAAAACTATTTTGGTAGAGTTGTAACAGATTTTGTAGGTCACACAAAAGATAATATAGTCAAAACACAAAAATAGGCACTGTCTAAATCAAAGGAGGAGTGGAAAAAGCGCAATCCTTTAAATTTAAATGTCATATGAATGCATAGAAGTGCCTTGACATTGAAGTTGCATGCGATCACGTACCTTGAATTTGTATGTTTATGTTCAATTATTAGTTGTCATGATAAAGCTTCATAACATCAAACGTAAATTAACATTGCAATGGTTAGATTTGCATGTTGATGCTGATATAATGAAGTCATATGTTGATTGTAACTTACACGTTGTCATGAAATGTATGTTGTTGTGAGTTGCACACTAGTAGTGAAAATGAACGATATATCGTTGGTACTGGATTCGTCCCTATTAATTATTTCATATTTATGCGTCGTTCGCGGACACAAGGTGTACTGATTTGAAATTGGATGCACGGTCATTCATTGAACATGGTTTTTGGGAATATATTTCTATTTTCATGATGATGTCATCTTATTTTGTTATTTTGTTTATGTGAGAGTCCTATTTTAAACTAATTATTGTTGGCTGTAGGGGTAAGTATGTTTTGGGTTGGGTTGGTCCACCCCCTAACTCTAGGACCAACTCACACAGTGTTGGTTCTCAATTTTTGGGACTAAGGACCAACCCTATTGAGCTTGGATGGAGGATCAGACCGAACCCCCAATTGATAATTTTTTTATTTCATTTTTTGTACTCCCTAAAAAGGCAAACCGACAATTTCAAATTACATATTCATTGACAATGCAGCGTTGTGCAACCAAACTATAAATACCAATACACATTCAACAAATTTAAAATAAGATAATAATAGAAATTTCACACTTACTGAAAGCAAGAAGTAATAAAAACGATTAAGATCACTCATTAAGATATGAGACAAGATAAGAAGTTGAGTGGCGAGCGAGGAAGTTGAGTGGGGTGAGTGTTGAGTGGCGAGTGGGGAAGTTGTTTCTTTCGATTTCAGCAAATCGAAGATTAAGAAGACAAAGAATGCGAAAGAGAACGAGAACTAGAGGAGGATATCATGAGGAGCTGTTTAAGGTTGTTTACATTGTTTTAGACTCCATGAGAAGCTGTTTAATATTATTGATGCCATTTGACTTAGGATTCTGTTTAGAATATATAAAAAAATTATAAATAATATATTATATAATATATATTATATTATATTTAATACATACATCCCTTGAGAGCAAGATGTAAGATATTAGACTCCTCGAGAGGAGGGAGGAGAGAAGGAGAGAGAGAGGGGCCGACAAGTGTAAGATATAATATATTCTACTTCCCTTGAGAGCAAGATGCCAGAACCAATAACCACACGGATTGGCAAAATTTACAATTTCGTGGACACAAAAATTTGGAAACAAAAGATTAACCATAATTAGATTTTGTTTGTTTCACAAAAAATAAATGATTTTGAATATATTTTCCTAAATCGCTTAAAATATAAAATGAACGAAAAAGTTCACAAAAATATTTAGGCATAATTATTATTGATAATAGAAATACCTTTTTATTGATTAATTATTTCAACCGATAGAAACGATTGTTCTTAACAAAATATTTTCCAAATAATTCATTTTTATTTTTCAAGAGACAAAAAGGAGCCTTAAACAACATATTTCTTGAATACGTAATTAATTAATTGAATAATGCCACTTTGCCAAGGACATAAGACGTAACACTGAAAAACAAGAACCCTAATTTGAGCCGAAAAAAAGAAAATAAGAATAAGTTCGGTTCAAGCAACAAATTTGGAGAAATTAAGAACATCAACGAAAATTTTAGGTATATAATTAGTGAAAAGGCACTATAATTCGTGTCATTTGCTAGGAAATGATTGGTTAATCCCCGATGAGTGCTTTTCCATAATTTTTTTTTTGTCGGAATATGTTGAATATCATTACTAGCCCATAAATTGGGCACCTGAGTTGGTAAGTCTAAACATAATATTGAAAGTAAAGGCTGAGGAGGGAAATAAACCCAATTACTAGGAAGGGAGTTAGCTCGGTGGGCTTTAGCAACCCAGTTCATTGCCTTGTTGAATTCCCTCAGCTCAAAGAGGATAGAGACGCCGCTGATCTGGGCTATAAGTTGTGTGCAATAAGCAATAATGGATTGGGCTTGCCAAGGGGGCTCTTCTCGGCCCGATAAACATTCAATAAGAGATAAGCTATCTGAAGAAAGGTGCACATGCAGATCAGTTGTAGCTAAGTCTTCGTGTTGGTTTTCAGTTCGTGCGATGCTTGCTTTTCAACTTTCCCTTACCCACATCAAAGCTTCTCTCATGGCTAGGGTTTTTGCAATCCAGGTAGACGAAGCCGAGATCTGCTTTGTAAAGCCGGCGATGAGGAGGCCGCCGCATTCCGCACTCCCGCGACCGATCCCTCCGGTTTCGAGCGGCACCATGAGGCGTCAACGTTCATCTTCAGTGTGTGTGGGTCGGGTGGTTTCCATTTTTCCCAGCCGCTTTGGTCTCCTTGCTTTCGATTTAGTCCAGTCTTCCCCTTAGCAATCCATTTCATGCACAGATTTGCTGTTGTACGAGCTTCTTCGTGGGTGCTGATTAGGTCAAGCTCTTTTCCTTAGAATACCGCATAGTTGCGGGTCTTCCATATTTGCCACAGGAGAGCAGCGAAGAGGGATTTTGATTTTGTTCCGACTCTTGAGGGGAGGTTGTCTAAAATCCATCTATCAATTCGAGTTATACTTGCTGGATCTATTTTGGCTTGACAATCAGGGGTTGACCATACACTTTTTGTCTAGTCGCAGAGAATGAAGATGTGCTCCGTTGTCTCTGGTGCTTGGCCACATATTTGGCAAGTTGGGTCAGGTAACATTTGTCTTTTGTGCAAATTTTCCTTTGTTGGGAGAGAGTTGCTACATATATTCCAGATTAAGAATTTAATTTTGGGGGATGTTGGTAGCTTCCATATTTCGTACCAAATTGATTTTGGTATTTGGTAGGATGGAGAGGGGTTTTGTTTGGTGGAGGGGATGGCTGAGTTTTGTATTTGGTTATAGCCGCTTTTGACAGTGTATGAACTGGTTCTGTTTGTTGTCCATACAAGCTTGTCTGGGTTAGGATGTATGTGACATCCCGAATTTCCAATTTTATTTTCATTAAATTGAGACAGGCATTTCATCTGCACGCATATAGTTCTTTTCCTTGAGTCGGCCACTCATGTGAAAACTAATCTATCAGGTGAAGCCGTTAAGAGATTCTAATACATAAGACTCGAGAATTTAACCAGGAAACGACTCCTCGACCAAGCTGACCTGCAAGGGTCATTGCGGCACAGTTATTTGGGTACCCTGTGTCCGTATTTGAAACCTTGAGGTTACCTCGACAATCGAGGGTCGCCAATGTGTCAAAGATGTATATTGTGGCGTGAGATTGATCAACCACAGGTCGAATGCATAAAATTTTTTAAAAGCTACCCGGTAGGTCAGGACGTGCTAATATCGTACCAGAGTGAAATTAATCGTGAAATTGTGACTGAATTAAGAAATTGGAAGTCCTGGGGTGTCACATATCTTATGAGGAACATGGATTAATTTTATGGACTTTAATTGGACTCAATTGGAAGAGAATTGATTGGAATTGAGAAATTTAAGGTACAAGATTTTATGCCCCGGCGGAAAATGAAATTGAACCTATTGGATTAAGGTTGTGGGAGATTAGAGATAGTGGAAGATGACATCAAGTGATGTCATGGTGGTTGGGGCCAAGTGATGTGAGCTTGACAAGTGGAGGGTGGAGATTGAATCTCCAAAAGGGCTAATCAACATCATTTTCAAGCTTGGGAAAGGAGAGAGAGAGGGAGGAGAGAGAAGTTGCCGTCTGCCCCCCCTTCGTGCGACAGCCAGCCCGACCGGCCGCCAGCTTTCGCCGCTCAGCCGCTCGCCATTGTGCCACCTCCATCCCGTGCGACCATACCAGCCCAGCCGCTGCCCATCTTCGTCGGAGCCTCCGTTGTCATCGCGATCGTCGCCGGAGCCGCCGCCGGCCAGCCGCTCGAGCAGCCGCCACCCTTCTCGCCGGTCCCGCGCCCGAACTACCGCCGAAGCTCGTCCGTTCGGCCTTAGACAGTGGCTAGACTTCCAACCTAGATCTAGAACTTCAAGGCCCGTTTCGGGGGTCTTCCGGTCCTCCTTTGGTGTTGCCCCGAGGAGATTTGTCGACGGCCTCACCGTCCTCTTCGCCGGGAACTCATTGGAAAGCGATTCCGGTGAGTTTAACTCACTAAATCTTAATTAGAGGGTTAATAATGCCCTAAGTGTGCTTAGTCTAAATTAAGTAAGCTTAGGTGGTTAGATTGGTTTATTTGGTTGATGATTAGATTATGGTGTTTAATTAAGTTAAAGTGTGTTTAGTTTAAAGTTAAGTAGGTTTATTTTAATATAAGCCTTTATGTGACATAATAGGTTTTATTTTTGATTTACTTAAATGTTTCAAAATTCTGGAAATTTAATAATATATTATATTCCGAAAATTATTAAAATATTATTATTTATTAAAAAAATTATTTTTGACCTCAATTGCTTAGAATTTTGTGATGATTGTTGCTGTGCATTTAGAATTTGAATTTGATGAATGAATGTGGCAAATTGAGTATTGATTGTGATAAATAGGGATTTTATTCATAAAAACCCAAGTGTTGGATTTTAATGCAGAAATTGGATTTTTAAGGATTACTATTGTAATTGGAGTATATGAATGAAATGCGAAGTGTCTGGGGGTCAGTATTGATTTGTTGTGTGCTGGTTGAAAGACTCGGTCGCAGTAGTGGCTAGGCCAACTGGACCTGTATTCCTTTTGGATTCCGTCAGCGTAGTGACGTGGCTCGGGTCGCAGTAGAGGCTAGGCTAACTGGACCTATGCTCATTCGGGAATGCCGTCGACATAATGACGAAGCCACGTTCCAAGGGGGGGAGGCGATGCCTGGCATTAATGTTAATAGATAGCCGAACTGCGAGTAGGCTATGCCCTTGTATGGCAGTGAATAATAATTGGAATGCGTGCTGAGTGCGATTGTGGTTTATATGAAAGTGATGTCGTTCCAATTATTTAAATTCTTATTACTACCTGAGATTGTGTGATATAAATTGTGCTAACCTGCAGGAAAGGAATTAAGATGAGGTAAGTCTTATGTGTGATGTGGCTAGGCCACTCGGGGTGTATTTTCTTTCTAATAGGGGTTTACGGGGTTGAACTTGCTGAGACAATGTTTCACCGTGTTGTGGGCCAAAATTTCAGGACCGTAGATGGCAGAACCCCCGGAGCGTTATAGTCTTCCCGTGCATAGTACGAAGCAGAAGTTCAGTTGTCCCGATCCTGATGACCATTGGATCTATGAGCTTGTTAGGACCACGGTTTGGGTCCAAGAGGGCTTGACTGTTAGGGTACCTCATAGGTATAGGGTTTGGTTTCGTCTTGGGCCCAATGGTTTCAGGATTGGTTCCCTTAGTAGTTTTGATATTCCATTTGCTGTAATGGAAGCCATCCTAGGAGAAGGAGTAGCTGACCCTCCTGATGGTAGGCTAGAGGCCCCATCGTCTCCTGGAGGCTGTCCGGTCCCGAAGTGGGATCGAAGAGCGAGTCCGACTAGTAGTCTTAGGGCCATTCCTTCTTTTTGATGGACTGATCATTTTCTGTAAGCTGGCCCTTCTTGGCATGTTTGTAAGCTATGGAATGTTGTTTATCTATGAAAGCACGTTTGTTTATGATTGTATTGATTTATTGCTTTCCTATCTCGTGAGTTTTTGTCAGGGGTTTTATAACACGTTTCGCATGCGCATAATGAATTAATTGGGTCGGCGACATTACCTGGGAATGTCGCAATTGTATGACCATGGCGGGTTGTTCACGTGTCTCGGGTTCGAGGCGTGACAATGTAGGCTTACAGGGTGAGCTAGAATCTCTTTCGCTATACTTTCTTGAAAAAAAGTGCATTTACTCTGTTCGTATCCCATTCATTCGTGTCGCGATCTATTAATTCAGCCACAACTCTTGGATCTTCCTTATTTGCCGGGCCAATGATTCTTCTAGTAGACAGCCATACATCTTCTCGAATTCTTATCGTTTGTCCATCCCCAACCTCCCTTCTAGTAGCTGGTTCAATTGCATCTCTCCCCACCAATATACTTTGCCATCCCCATGAAGGGCGATTACCTCTGTTTGCTGCCCGGAAATCACCTCAAGGATAATAGATACTCTTCATCACTTGGCACTATAGAGTGTTTGGTTGTTTAACAATTCTCCAAGCCTGTTTTCCCAACATAGTTTTGTTAAAATCCACCAAATTTTTAAACCCTAGTCCACCATAATCCTTCCTGATTTTCAGGTCTTCCCATTTCTTCCAATGAACTCCTCTTCTATCTACATTCTATTTCCAACAAAAGGAAGCTACTCTCTTCTCAATAGTTCAACATATAGAAATTTGAATTTTAAAAATGGACATCGCATATTGGGGAATGGCTTGAATGACTATCTTGATGAGAATTTCTTTACCCGCTTTCGAGATCAACCTCTCTTTCCACCCTTCCAGTTTCCTTTCGACTTTTGCAAGGATCCACGCAAACATTTGCTTTTTTGTTTTCCCACAGTCTGATGGAATTCCGAGGTACTTACCTAGATTTTCTGAGATAGAAACTCTCAATTTTGATTCTAGATTCTGTTTAAGGTTGTAAGGACAATCTCTCCTAACATAAAGGCATGATTTATTGAGGTTTATAGCTTGATTTGACACATAGAAGTATTGATTCAACACATTTGAGACGTTCTGAGCTTCTCGAATTGTGCCATCTAAGAAGAAAATGGCATCATCTGCAAAGAGGAGATGTGAAAGGGTTGGGCATGTAGGATTGAGACGAATACCCTTTATGCTTCCATCTTGAATAGCTTTACTCATGAGGGTTGAGAGGATGTTGGCCATGATGATGAAAAGGTAAGGGGAAAGGGGGTCCCCTTGCTTAATTCCTCTAGTAGGCCTAAAAGCAGCTGAAGGCTTACCGTTAATTAATATGTTGAAAGATACTGATGAGATACATTGCTTTATCCACTTAACTCATTTCTCATGAAAACCCAATTTTAGCATATAATCATAAAGAAAATCTCATTCAACTCTATCATACGCTTTTTGCATGTCTAGTTTTAGAATGTCTTGAAATTTATGTTTCCTTCTTCTCATCCTTAGTTGATGGATTACCTCTTGGACAATAATGATGTTGTCTTGAATCTGCCTGCCACTTATAAAGGCTGATTGCTCATCAGAAACTATCTTTAACAGCCATGGTTTCAGCCTATAAGCCAGCACTTTTGCTATAATTTTATAATTGAAATTGCAAAGGCTTATAGGTCTGAATTGGGTGATGTTCTCTGGGTTGATTACTTTAGGAATGAGAGTAATATGCGTTCTGTTTATCTCTGATTCAAACGTACCTTGACTGAAGAAGGATTGCACCATGCTGAAAATGTCATCATTGATGATTGGCCAATGATTTTGATAGAATAGACTGTTTAGCTCGTCCAGTCCCGGTGCGTTAGTAGCCCCTAGTTTGATCAGGTCAGCATTCATCTGCTCATTAACCACCACTTGGCATTGCTCTAATATAAGTTGATAGTTTCGATCACCAACTGAAGTGAATAAAGATTGATAAAAGCTGCAGATATGATGATTAAGAGTCTCGGGGTCCCTACTCCAGGTTTGATCATCTAGCCGAAGCATAGATATTTTATTTCGCTGTCTTCTTTGAACTATTGTTGCGTGGAAATATTTGGTATTTTGATCTCCCCACTTTAACCATTCTATTTTTGACTTCATGCACCAATACATCTCTTCTTGCCTCCACAACTCTTCAATTTTCCGAACAATGATGCTGGTTTCCTCTTTGTTTTACTCCCCATTTGTTTTATTTGTTAACTCCATAAGCCGGAATTTGAGGGGGTTGATCTGTTTTTGGGCATTCTGGAACTTTCGCCTACTCCATTTGTGTAATTCTGTTGCAACCAGCTTTATTTTGTGAGTAAAACTTACTGCAATAGAGCCATTTGCATGCCAAACCCGCTTAATCACCTCCTCACACTCAGGGTCTTCTAGCCAAAAGGGTTTAAACCTGAATATTTTCTAACGTTTCCTTTCATTTTGTTGTAGGGATAGAATAATCGGGCTGTGATCCGAGCCTATTGCTGGTAGAGCAAAAGCCTGCGCATTTGGGTATAGCACTCTCCACTCTAAATTACAAAGTGCTATGTCTAACCTCTTTTTTACTAATGCACTGCCTTCCCTATTGTTGGACCAGGTGTAAGCACAGCCATTGCTTTCAATATTCATCAAAGAACAATCATCCAAGAACCCCCGGAAAACTGCAATTCTGTATCGGTCCACCTCCCTACAACCAACATTTTCCCAATGGTAAAGTATTTCATTGAAATCCTCGACACATAACCATGGGAGAGAATTTGAGTAGTTGTTGTCTTTTACTAAACGCCATAGTCTCAGTCTCTCTTGAAAGTTTATTGGTGCATGTAAAAAGAAAATTCGCATAAGGCCGCCGCTATTAAGATCCTTGCATTTTATATTGATGAACTCCCTAAAACTTCCCTCCACTTCCACTTGAACCTCCTCATCCCACATTATTGTTAAACCTCCAGTTATGCCAACTAGCTCCATAATGAAAGATTCTTTGAAAGGAGTCCTTTTCCTTACTCTCTCAACAACATTGTTCCGATTTTTTGTTTCCATGAGGAACACCAGGTTGTGCCTTTCTTGAGCCACTAAGGCTCTAAAATGCTAGATTATCATGGGGTTGCCCAGCCCTTGACAGTTCCAGCTTAGTAGCTTCATCTTTGCTCTGGTGGTTTATTAGGGCCAGCCACCATAGCCTATGCGCTCGCCCCTTCCCAAGACTGAATATGGGCATCCAAAAGTTGGTTTTCATCCACCACAAGCTCCTGTGAGGTTTTCTTCTCATAGGGATTGACCCGCTTTTGTTTTTTAGCCATAGGAGCTTTATATATCGCCTTTCCTTTCTTGGAATTCTGTGAGGACATCTCAATCCCAGCTTGAGAGATCAGTAACGTTTGCTGTTTTTCTGAGTTGTGCCTTCTAATTATACTCATTTGTTCTGTCTTTTCAGGCTGAACAGGGACAAGCGCTAGAGCATGTTGTTCTTCCACCATTGTTTCCATGGTTGTTTCTATCACCTTTGTTTGAGTCTCCATTACAACTTCTTCTTCTGGAGCCGAAAGATTTAGTTTACCATAAAAAGTCTTCCAATAAGGGTTGATTTCTCTAGCTTTCGCCTTTAGCCACGAACCATAACGGCCTAGTTGATCTTGAGCTAGTCCAGTTTCTTCATAGGGTATTTCGGTGTAGAAATTAGCATAATGCCCAATTTGACCGCAAGAGTAGCAAAAATGCGAAAGCCTTTCATATTTGTAATCAATCCACCATTTCTTGTCGCCACAGGTTATCATAGTACCTGTTTTGAGCGGGCTGGACAGGTTTAGCAGCACTCTGGCCTTTCCACTTTTCCTGGAGTTAGTGCTTCTCGCCTCAACTTTTATTTCCTCTACTTTCCCCAATTTAGAAGCTAAGAGGCGTATGGCATCTTCATTAACTCTGGCGCGAGGAAGACCTATAAAGTGAACCCAGAAAGCATAACATGTGAATTCATAACAGTGCTCAGGTATGTTTGGGTCACCTTCTTTAAGGACTAGTAGATTACTCGCAAAAGACCAAGGTCCCGATTCTAACACTCTTCTTTTTTCGTGAGAACCGTCCAAAACCCAATCTTACTAAGGCGAATATCAAAGAGGATACAAACAAATTCTAAATTTTAGAGTTATGCTCCCAATGCGAGATTTGTAGTGATACTTGACTTCTACATCCCTTGAGAGCAAGATGCCAGGACCAATAACTGCACATATTAGCAAAATTTACAATTTCGTGGACACAGAAATTTGGAAACAAAAGATTAACCATAAGCGTATTCCGTTTGTTTCACGAAAAATGAGTGATTTTGAATATATTTTCCTAAATCGCTTAAAATATAAACGAACGAAAAAGTTCACAAAAATATTTAGGCATAATTATCATTGATAATAGAAATACTTTTTATTGATTAATTATTTCAACCGATAGAAACGATTGTTCTTAACAAAATATTTTCCAAATAATTCATTTTTATTTTTCAAGAGACAAAAAGGAGCCTTAAACAACATATTTCTTGAATACGTAATTAATTGAATAATGCCACTTTGCCAAGGACATCAGACGTAACACTGAAAAACAAGAACCCTAATTTGAGCCAAAAAACACAAAACAAGACTAAGTTCGGTTCAAGCAACAAATTTGGAGAAATTAAGAATATCAATGAAAATTTTAGGTATATAATTATTGAAAAGGCACTATAATTCGCGTCATTTGCTGGGAAATGATCGTTTAATACCGATGGGTGCTTTTCCATAATTAAGAAGTCGAGAAATTGAAAAGGAAAAAGATGAGAACACAAATGCTGCGATTGCTTGAACTGATCGTCTTCTGCATACTAGCATCATAATTTAGTCTATTGTGCAATAGATCCTTCAAAATGTTAATCAATATTGGGTTGCGAAGTTGTACGATGATTTGAACTTTTTGAGATAATTGAAATTGAGATAAAACTTTTTGAACTGGGAAACAACGTAAAGATTTCATGATATCACATCAAATCACAACTTTTGTCTTAAACCTTTTTACGTTTTGTCTTTGTGCCAATTTAGTCCTAAACCTTTTTTTGGTACCGATTTAGTCCTAAACCTTTTACGTTGTGTCAATTCAGTCCTTTCGGCCAATTTTGGCCGGATTTTGCTAATTGGACACCGGTTTGGCGACGTGGCGCGATCGGCGACGTGGTGGACAACTTTTAATAATATTTTAATATTTTTTTATGTTTTTATTTTTATGTTTTTATTTTTATTTTTTTTTTTTTTATTTTTGTTTTTTTTCTTCCTCTAGCCGGTCGGCTGGGCTCGGCGACCGGCCAGAGGCAACGGCCGGCGAGGTCGACCTCGACCTCGCCGCCACCTCGCCGGTGGCCGTGAGGGTGGCCTCGCGCGGGCGGCGAGGCTCGCCCTCACCGGATCTGCGAGGTCGAGCCTCGCCCATGGCCAATGAGGCCGGACCTCGCCGAGATCCGGCGAGGGCGAGCCTCGCCCGCCCGGCGTGAGGCCGCCTCGAGGCCTGGGCAGCGAGGGCGGGGCGAGGCGATGAGGCGGCCTCGCTGCGAGTCACGCCATCCCCTACTCGTGTGCCTGTCCACGCGTCTTCGCCTCTCGCGCTTGTCACCCGCGCCCTGCTCGCCGTCTGCCGAAGCTAATCCAGCCACCTACCGTCGTCGTTGAGCTGGCAGGGCTCGCCCTTGCCGGCCATGGGCGAGGCTCGACCCTGCCGAGATCCGGCGGGCGAGCCGCCGCCAAGGCCTCGAGGTGGCCTCACGCCGGGCGGGCAAGGCTCGCCCTCGTCGAATCGGCGAGGTCGAGCCTCGCCCATGGCCGACGAGGCCTCCCTCGCGGCCATTGGCGAGGTGGCCGACCCACCGGCTAGAGGAAGAAAAAAACAAAAATAAAAAAAATAAAAAGAGAAAAAAAAAATAAAAAATATTAAAATATTATTAAAAGTTGTCCACGTCGCGGCGATCAAGCCACATCGGCCGGCCGGCATCCGATCGAAAATCCGGCCAAAATTGGCTGGAAAGGACTAAATCGGCACAAAGACAAAAGGATTAGGACTTTTTTGGCACTTCTCCCTAGTTTAGTCTATTGTGCAATAGATCCTTCAAAATGTTAATCAATATTGGGTTGCGAAGTTGTACGATGATTTGAACTTTTTGAGATAATTGAAATCGAGATAAAACTTTTTGAACTGGGAAACAACGTAAAGATTCCATGATATCACATCGAATCACAACTTTTATTCATCATTCAATTATAAAAAAGAGAGAGCTAAATAGCCATTACATCGACTCATTTGGATCAAACTTAGCAGGTATCTCGCTCGAAGGACAAAAGCTCCAAGGACTTCTGCCCCGGCGTCTCCAATACAAGGGCCACGTAACACGGTGACACCGGCTGGGCCACTAGGAGATGCAGGGAGTACTTGGTGCCGCCATCGACCTGAGTCTCCCCTCTTCTGATGTCCTTGAAAACCAGGTCGGTGTGATTCTTGCTGTTGAACGTGGTGACTGCAAACTTGGCGACCGCTTGGACGTGCGGATCGCGCACGTCCTTGATCGGCTCCCAGGGTCCGGCCGCCAACTTCCGGCTGACAGCGGCGACGGCCAAGAGAGGGAGGACGGTGAGGAAGATCGTTAGGAGGAGGATTTGAGGTCTCATTGTCGTTGATTTTTCACTTGATGATGATGGTGCGTTTGTGGAATTGATAGATGCTTACAAGCAGATTTGCTCGTTTTTATAAAGGCTTATTTTGTACCCAAGATGGAAAAATCATAGGATGCATCCTGGATTCGCAATTTGACACCCTGGCTCTTTGAAGACTGAAAATGCAAATTTGGCAACCAAATTATTGTTTTCCATATGGCTATGATTTTAATTATATTGCTGTATTTAATAAATATCTTTGGCCAAAAAGTTTGCGATCCTATATATTTTATAATGATTGCACGAATGTTCATGAAAAAAATATCGGGTGGCTAGCCACGGATTCAAGTGGGATGGCCTTGCTTTTTCAAGAAAAGTTTATGATTAAAATCCTGAGAAGTATTCAAACTGCCAGAATTTTGACTCTGAAAATTAGGAAGTAGACTATATAACTGGCGTAGCCAATTATCAAACTAGAAGGGCGTGATCATATATATGTTGAGCCAAATTTTAAAAATTCAGGGATTAGTTATGCTGATTTGGGAAAGACGACAATTCACATCATTATTTTAGCCTAATAAATGCCGGCATGATGGTCTACATTAGAAAATGCAGCACGTAAAGCGGCCACACAGAGACTATATTGAGCAGATATTTTGAAAGTTCACAGATTAAATTAAGCAAAAAAATAAAATAAAATTTAGGATCTATATTAAATATCAAATGGAAATTTAGAACCTACTCATGTCATTATTTTTAAAGTACGCAGGACTAGTACCGAGGCCCTGTGATGCATGGATTTAGAATTTTGTGATAAATGCAGATGTGCCATATATATACATATATATATATATATGTATATATATATATATGTATATATATATATACATATATATATATATATATATATATTTTCACCATGTAATTGATGGTTGCTTGTTAGCAGATTTGCTGGTTTTATAGGCAATTTTTTTGTTCCTTATATGAAAAACTATTAAATACTCGATTGACACCATGGCTAAAATTGGAATATTTGTTTGCCATACTAGTTTTACTTCTTTTATTTTTATTTCCCTATAATGCGAGTTGATTGGTGCAATTGCTTTTTGCAGAGTGAAAATGCAAATTTGGTAACTAAAAAATTGCTTTACATGACTATAATTTTATTTTGTTGCCATATTTTATCTTTATGTTTTGCCAAAGTTTGCAAGCCTATTCTTTTATGATGACACCTAAATATGGGAAAATTGTCCTATAAGTGTTAAACAAATTGCATTATTATCAATTTAGTCCAAAACATTTTTATTTTGCTAATGGAGTCTTAGACTTTTTTATGTTTTGCTAGTTGAGTCAATTCAGCTAATTTTACTAACAATTCGCTAATTATATTCACCTTATACTTACTAGTCATTGCTCATAATCACTTTTTTGATATAGCCTATTGTGCATATACTGCTCATATCTAATTATTGGGTATTGCCTATTGCAATTCAATCCTAAATCTTTTAGTTTTCCCAATTGAGTCTTCAACTTTTTCTAGTTTTGTCAATTGAATCCATTAGACTAATTTTACTCACAAAATGCTAATCATTTTAACCTCATACTCACCGATTTCTTTTGAGGCATAGCCTATTGTGCATATCTAGTTGCTCAATATAGCCACCTAGTGCTCATATCTAATTACTGGCTATAGCCTATTACTTATCCATTTGCTGAGTATATCCACCTTATGTTCATATCCACTTACTAAGCATAACTGTATACTACTCATATCCATTCGTTGAGCATGATCACTTACTTCTCATATTCATTTGTCTAGAGTATAACCACATACGGCTTATATCCACTCCTTGAGTATGACCATTTACTATTCATATTCATTGATGAGTATGACAACATACTGCTCATATCCACTTGTTGAGTATGACCATTTATTGCTTAACCACATACTATTTATATTCACTCGCTGAGTATGAACATTTACTTCTCCTACTCACTTGCTTAATATGATTAGATATTGCTCATATTCACTCACTGAGTATGAACATTTACTTCTCCTACTCACTTGCTTAATATGATCATTTATTGTTCACATTCATTTGTAGAATATAACCACATATTGCTTAAACCTATTTGTGACTATTTACTGCTCATATTCACTTACCAAGTATATCCACTTGCCAAGTATAACCAATTGTCAATTATGACATTTTATTATTTTTGACTCACTTGCTTAAGTAAAGCCTTTTTGTTTCATCAATGATTACATGATGATAAGAGAATGATGGTATTATATGTTGAAATGCATATAATTACTTATTTATCATTGTTTTCATGAGAAATGAAAGGGAGGTGGGCATTGGCCCTATTTGGTAATTGGCCAAATAATGTTTGATTCTATACTTTTATTCCCTAGAGCAAAAAAAAAAAAAAAAAAAGAACAAAAATCCATTTAGTAACTTTTTTATTCCTAGAAATAAATTTGTTCTCGAAATAGATTTGAAACAAAATCAAGAAGTAAAAAAAAAAAAAATTGTTCTTGGGAATAACATCGAATCAAAACCACTTTTTTTTTTTCATTTTCTTCTTTAATTTTTCTTCTTCTTCCTTTCGTCGGTTGCTAGTCTCGGCAATGGCCGGTGGCACGGCCAAGGTCGGTGATCGGCCGGACAAGGGCCAACCATGGCGAGAGGTCAATAACAGGCTAAAAGAAGAAGAAGGAAAAAAAAATAAAAATGTAAAAAAAAAAAAAATTCTAAGTCATAGAAAAATTTGAGAGTTGTACAAACACATTTCTATACCAAAAATAAAAATTTTGGACAATTACCAAATGCTTTCAAATGCTCAGAAACTTCGTCTAGGGAACAAATTTGGAAAAAAATAATTTTTGAGTAGAAATTGTTCGTGAAAGCAGAATGATTATTAAACACATCCATATTATTATCATAAAATGAGAACATGGTATCATTATTACCCATGTACATCATCATTAAAAAGGCCAGATAATGATTTGCATGAAAGGATGTTGTGTATTGAACATCAATTGCCGAAATGAGTGTTGAATCCATTGTTGATACAAGAAAGGTCTTATAATTACAATATTGATATGTGCATTCGTACTATATGAATAATTATGGGGAAACATAATATATGCTTAAATTAATGGTGACGATACCTCGTGTGTCAAGATGCTCCCTGGAGTGTTTGGGATGCTTCGGAATTGGAGATGTCTTGGGAGTGTTCAAGATGTCTCAAATTTGAGGTACCCCATGAGTTGAGATACCCCAAGAATGCTTGGGAGGAGAAGAAGTAATGAATATGATGCATTTCTATGTGTATGTACAAATGCATATATTCAAACATGCCTATTAATGAGCTAATTAGTGATAAACATGCATCACAATATGTTATACCATTCGCTTGTATTTGAGTAAATGATGTCATGCAATATCATGATAAGAAAAATAATGCATTTACTCATGCACTTGTCGGTCATTATTATTACGTGTTGCCTTGAATTCACATTGTTTATTGGTATTAGATTAAATCGTAAGATGATCTCATACCTTAAAGATTTCATTTACTAGGTTTCAGCTCACCCTTTATGTTGTAGATTTGAAGGTTAGTCCCCTAGGACATGAAGATGGAGAGGATCGGATGATGTGAGAGGCCCATTAACCCTTGAGTTGGATAGCGGTTTGGTTAATATATATGCTTGCCTTTGGGTTAATATGGGTTTAAGGTACTAGTTGACTCAACCCTTTTCTCAACACTTATGTATGGTAACTAGTGGTGTTAATACAAAGAAGAAGCACATATACATTTATTAAACTCATGTGATTTTTTTGTAAGGGATGTTGTGCAAATTTTGTTATACTTCCGCATGCTATTAATATTATAAAAAAAAATTGAAAAGACACGTGCCATGTGTGACGTTCTGAGGCGTCTCATTTATACTACACTAGAAGTAGTTATACCACTTCTTCGAGTTTTGGAAGTTCTCATTTCCTGATTAAGATCTAGATCAAGGAGCTCTTCTTTCCACATCTAAATTTGGATTTGGGTGTTCTTTCTATGCTCATTCAATCTCTCTTGATTTAGATCTAGATTTGGGAGCTTGTTCAACTTGTTTTTGGTATCTACATACAGTGATGGAATTGATGGTATTAAGGACATTGAATCTAAACGTGCGTCGCCCACTCTCCAAATTATAATTAAAGCTGTAGCTATTAAAGAAGAGATTACGGTGTGTGTTGATAACTTATTTTGATGTGAAATTCAGAAATTGGTGATCAGCCAAAGTTCAGTTTGATTTGATGTTGAGACAAATTTGTTCTTTTGAGATTTACTTTGTTTGGACCTCTTATGTATCATCTTGAGATATTGAGATATGAATGAAGTAAATAATATTTACTTTTGACAAAAAAAAAATTGAAGAAGATAAATGTTTGCGAATTGATTTAAAGATATTTTTTCTTTATTTAACTAAGCTAAGCTATTGCTTGAATATTCAAGATTGCCTTTTGACATATATTATTCAATTTTTAGATTTCAATTTCAAATTAATAGGTGAAAGACATCTGAGGATGATAAATCAATAAACTAATGCTAATTGGCAGGATTTAGGCCATATGGCATAATTATGGCCTGTGGTTTACCATGTGGCAAGCATAGAGACAAGGTAAACTTCCATGCGGTAATAATGGCAAGCACATGAGCAAATGTTCTCTCGGTTCCGGGCGTTACTATATATGATTGACCTGAATTCTATAGAAATTCTTAGTCTTTATTGTAATGTTAAAACTAAGTGAATGACAGTGGAGTTTATCCAAGTATATAAATTGTTTTGTTCTTCAAATTATTATAATTTTATTTTAATACGTTTATTTCCATAGTTAATAAAAATTTTACTTTAAATTATGAGTACTAATTACGTGATAAAATATATTTCGTGTTTCGACTTGATCTCACATTAAATGGATAAATGGTATATTTAAAGATACTTTTTATACTTTTTCAAATTTATATTCAATGAGGTAAGTCAAAAGAAATAAATGTTGAGGACTTAATATCAAGATTTTTTTTTTTAATTTTATCTATTTATTGGTCGAATAAGCTTTAGATTATCTTTAAAGATACTTTATTTTTGTCCATCTTAATTTTAAGTGTTACTTGTTAATAAGTGGTAGACCTTTGAGAATGGCAAATCAATAAACGAATGCTAATTAGTCAAATATAGACAATGTGGAAAACTTATGCCACGCGGTAACAACAGAGACAAAATTAACTTTTACATGGTAAGCATAAAAGCAAATATTCTATGAGTTCTGACTTTATATTTCTATAGAGAGAGAGAGCTCTTTAACGTGAAGAATCTCTCATTCATTTATGTAATCTTAAAATTTAAGATGTGTTTGTTTTGCAGAAAATAAATAATTGAAAAATATATATTTTTAAATGATTTTTTTTGTTACTCAAAATAATTAGCTGACGAATTTATTTTTTTAATTATCCATACCTAATTATATCTAAACATTTTCCATAACTGATAACAATATTTTTTATTTATTTATTCATTTTTATAAGTATCAAAATTTAGGAATTAGGCATGGATTCATTGTCTAATATATACAAAATTTGCAACCAAAAAAATAAATTGAAATAATGCTGAAAGTATAATAACAAAATTTGAGATGACTATGAGCCGAACGACGCGCTTGATCACCCAAACCCCAAGATGCTCAAAAGGTAAATAGGCCGTTTTGTTCTAGACTCTAAAGTCTATCATTAAAAAACTCTTAACTCATGTCATCTTACAACGATTTCTCCCAATTAAGTCAACTAACGAGAGATGGTAATCTAGTCAAATTACAAATTTAAATACAACAAACTTACCCATGCCTTGTAGATTGTGATTCCGCCTAAATAAAACAGCTGAACACACTAACATATAATAACGATGATCTAATTTAATTGGCGAGGAGATCGATTAGTACCAAACTCCAAATTAAAATCGATTATGAGATTAGCACTCCACAATGGCAAACTTCAAAGTTCTGATTGGGTGTGATATTCACATGACAATTATTTTATCTAAATCTAGTGGTTTTTTTTTTTTTTTTTTTTAATGATGGGAAGGAGACGGGACCATATGTTCACGTGGACCGGGTGAAATGGACATGCTTTACGATATTCAAAACGCAAGAAATATTCTTTCTTTTTTTTTTGTCGGTCATACTCTATTCCTATTCTAACGCTCACTCTCAGACTTTTGTCCTTCCTCCTTGCCAGGACGTGGAAATCGAAACCCACTCCTGAAACTACAGCGTCCTCATCCCAACTCCCGAGAAGGTGGGGATTCGAACCCCCCACGGGTAGGGGTGTGCATGGTCCCGGCGGGCGGTTCCCGACCTAGAATCGAAACCGCCCGCTAAGGACCGGTTCCGAAAGATTGGAACAAGGATCCACCCGTTTGTTGCATGAATCCACCCGGGATCCGGACCGTCGGTCCCGTCCCCGGATGGATCCATGGAACCGATCTTGACGCGAAAACAATTTTGGTTTTCAACATAGAACGACTACGTGACATCAAAGCAAGCCAAAGAAAGAAAAACCAAATTTAAGTATGTGGAGATGTGGACGGCGAGAGAAATAAACGTAGCGAAATGGCGATAGGATTAGGAGCCGAAGATGAAGGGAGTGAGATGAGATCTAGGGTTTCTTTCGGTAATTTTTTTTTTTTTTTATATTAAAAAGGTTTCGGTTCGGTCGGGTGGGGCGGGCGGGCGGATCCGCCCGTGGAACCGGAACCGGACCGGTGCCACCGGTTCCCATAATCAACGGAACCGGACCGTTTCCCTCAACCGCCCGGTTCCTGGCCTCGGGTAGTTCCTGGGTATTTTTCAGACACCCCTACCCACGGGATTGTCTGTATTCCCCAACTTTTGTACCTTTTTGCCGCATCAACCTTTGGCCTTTTCTTTTTGAGAAAATAAAACAAAAACAACCTTTGGCTTTTAATCTAATTGAGATATCACTAATTTTTTTTCCTGGTTTCACGCACGTAAGTAATTATCCGAAAACAACCAAAGTCTTTTCACCTCTTAAAATTAACAAAATGAAAAAAAAAAAAAATTCATTATATATGATACCCTTTTAATTATATTGAAATTTCCTGAAAAAATTATGATGATCGGATATCGAAAGATTAATAGAGCACCACGATTTTTAAAAAAGTTTCATATAAACATATGCGATTTGAAAACCGTAACATGATAATTACCCTCATTTATGGTGACGCAGGTGTATATGTGGAGAAATTACTTACCTTAATTTTGAGAACAACAAATTGTTAAGATCATCGAGATGGAATGCAACTTGTTTATCTTCTCCATTCGTGTACTATAAGTGAAGCTGCTTTACCTTTTAGCTGGACATAAAGGTCGCCTAATTAGGCAAGTGCGAAATTTATTTGAAATTCACCTTCAATCATAACGAAAAAACCAAAAAATGGATCCTACAATTTGAAAAGAAGTTTACCTAGTGGTACCAATTCATACTTATTGAAATTTTAATATTTTCAAGTAGTTCAAAAAAACGTAACATAATAATTACCCTCATTTATGGCGACACGGGTCTATATGATCAGGAAATTACTTAATTTAAATTTCGAGCACAGCAGATCTTACTCAATTTTCTCTCCAACCGTGTATCCTAAGCGTCACCACCAGCCCTTCAAATCCTACATAACTTTGCCCGATAGCATTTGAAAACCTCAATTTTAGAAAACTTCGGCTCCTGATTGCAACGAAAAACCAACAAAAAAGAAACTAGATCCTCAATTAGGACAAGCACAACTACCATACGTCGTAAAATATCATCCATTTTTTCAATAAACAAGCAGGAAATCAAAAGTGAATTTTGGGTGCATACGATAAATCGAGGAATAATTTTTACATTTACGAAAAAGGAAAAAAAAAAGGAAAAAAAAAAGGGGAAAGAAGGCAGATTCCTTCCTTCCTTCCTCTTTCTATTAATATTTTTTTTTTCTTTTTGTCTTTGATTTCTTCTTAGCGTAATAAGACAGTCTGAAAAAACTCTCTCTCTCTCTCTCTCTCTGCTTCCATTGACTACTCTGCTGCTTGCACACGGCCGACTCCCTCTCTCTCTTTCTCTCTCTTTCTTTCTCTCTCTTACACACTCACCAAATCGCTTCTCTCTCTACCGCCGCCGCCGCCGCCGCAGTCGCCGATCGCCGTCTTTCTCTCTGCTCCCGGCGGCGCTCGCTGGGCCGTCCGGTGCGTTTCTTGGGATTTCTTGCCTAGCTGCTGCCCGGCGGCGTCGCCCGATCAGTGAAATTCGAGGATTTTAGAGGCCCCCGGTGATCTCCGCCGCCCGCGCCCCGCCTCCTTGAGCTCCTCCCCCGCTCCGCCGCCGCCGAATTCCGGCGATACCGTCAGGATGGCCTTCGCCTCGCGGCTCCAGTTCTTCGTGAGGACCGATGGCAAGACCTTGGTCTTCCGGGCGAATTCCAGCGATACCGTGCAGTCGGTGCACGAGCGGATTCACCTGATCACCAAAATTCCCGTCGTTGAACAGAGGCTGATTTATAGAGGGAAGCAACTGCAGTGCGAGAAATCTTTGGCCGAGTGTGCTATCCAAAATGATGCTGGCCTGCATTTGGTCGGCCGAATGCGGAGCACGGGGCACTCGCAGGCTTGGCGAACCATCGACGACATGATTTCTCTTGCTCGCCGCCTTTGTAAAGGTGAAACCGTGCCCTATGCTCTTAAAACTATTAGAACTAGGATATCGGAGTACTTGTCGATGACTCCTAAGGATGATGGTGATCCAGCTACTGGGCATCTTCAGATATTTATGTCATCCTCTGCGCCTGCGGCGCTTGTTATGCTCTACATGTCGCCAATTAGGGTTAACAAGGAGCACGCCGACAACTCAATTAGGCATTTCCTAGAATCATGTATGACTGAGTTGCCAAAGTCTTTGCGATCGCGCTGTGCACCAATAGTGCTGGAGTTTTGTAAGCTGCTCAGGGAATAGCTTCTGATGACCCGTTGTACTTGTCTTGCCGGAGTAGTTTTGGGTCGATGATGAAGGTTATTAAGGTTCAATGGGTATCGAAACATACCGAAAGTGTAAAGAGAGCAATATCTATAAAAGAGATATTCCCTTTTGTTAAAGAGCTGGCAGATAAGTTGTCCAAAGATTTGGAATTGTCCTTTCATACTATAGCGAGTTTGGGGACTTGGAGCGATGTCCATGACTTCAAGATGTTCTTGCGCCCTTTGCGAACTGTAATGTCTGGATACAAGGGTTTCAAGCATCCAATCTCTTTGCCTATGGAAAATGAACATCGCCATGTTCTGTTGTGTAAGGAGGAGGTTGAATCGCTTTATCAAATCTTTGAGGACATGCTAAAGAAGATGGATAAGTGTCTTTTCAGAATGGAGCAGTGCTTATCTGCAAACGTAAGTGGGGAAATTGATATTGCATGTCCAGCGTGGTCTCAATATCTTACTATTTTGAAAGAACTGAATGCCATTTCTAAACTTTATTTGGGTTCTGAGGAACAATTTTGGACAATTTTGAGCACGAGGAAGCGTGCATTGTGTATGCTTGTTGTCCGTTATGCAAAGCGAAGTGCTGATCACAAATGGCTTCTTGAGCACAAAGATATTATGGATTTTGAGTCTAGGAGGCACTTAGTGATGATGATGTTCCCTGAAGTGAAAAGGGACTTTGAGGAACAACATGAGATGCTGATTGACAGGTCTCAGTTATTGTCAGAATCATTCGAGTATATAGCTAATGCAGAAGCTGAATCTTTGCATGGGGGTATATTTATGGAATTTAAGAATGAGGAAGCAACTGGTCCTGGTGTCTTGCGCGAGTGGTTTGTTCTGGTTTGCCAAGCTATTTTCAATCAACAAAATCCTCTTTTTGTAGCATGTCCCAATGATCGCAGAAGGTTCTACCCAAATCCAGGTAATATTGCATGGCGATGTGTGTGATTTTGTTTAAGAATGCTGGTTGTTGTCCTTAGGTTTTGTGAAACCAAAAAAGGTGGATGATGGAGTGCTTATCATTTCAGTATATTGAATGGAGTTTGACATATAATTAGCACTTATATCTCTAGTATGTAGAGTGAATATGAGTGGGTTGGTAGCTTTAACATTCCTGTTTGGTTTCCACCCAAACAGAATCAGAACCAAGAGTTTTGGATAGAAAAGTTGAACAAACAGCATGAAGTATAGATGAACTGCCCAAATACCCAGTCAGCTAGGTTCAATACATAGGTTTAATCCATTTTCTTTGCCTTCCTACTATTGCTCGTTTGATATTTCTGTCTCTTGTTTTTCTTGCTTCTTCTGCAACTGCCAGCGTGCTCTCGTGCGAAGAGAGAGAGAGGTTGTGTCACCGGATGAGTACTAACTATAAATGAGCTATGGTGGTTAATATTTCAAAGATGATCATAGATGGGTTTGAAAGTCTTTTCTTGTAGGAAGAAGAGAAAGGCTAAACCTTTAATCCGAAGGTGATGGTAGATCATGATATTGGGGCTTTTGAGGAATGGGAAGTGGGGTCAATCCTGCCAAGTAGATAATGAGTAAAATTTTAGAGACTACTTTGCTAAAGGACAAATGGTAAAGATAGTTAAAAAAAAGTCAAACCAAATGGGTCAATCAGTCAAGTTTTGATCTTCGTTTATTTAACACTTTTTGACCTGAAACCAATCTGTTGGACTGGATCAAATGAATTTGGTCTGAACAAGGCCATGGTTTAACTAAAATTTTCGATTTGGTTTTGGATTTTTTTTTTTTTTTTTTTAATATTTCATGCCTACATGGATCTGTGGGTACATAAAAAGTTTCTTGGGGATTGCTGGGCTGTTGATAGTTATTTGAAAAAAAAAAAATGAACTTTTTGGAGATCTACTTGTGTGGTCACCTTGCCCTTCTGTTAGTTCAGTTCCGTTACCTTTGTTTTAAATGTCTTATCAGTATTGACAATCAACACTTGAGGGTTTTGGAATTTGAACATTTAAGATGATTTATTTCATCTTGTCCTCTGTCTTTACATATAAGTCCTCTATTTGACATTGGTCATGATGATTACCTGAGTTCTGTTGTTTTACTGGTATGCAGCCTCTACGGTGGAACCCCTGCACCTCAAGTATTTCAACTTCTCTGGTCGAATGATAGGCTTAGCTCTGATGCATAACGTGCAAGTAGGGATTGTTTTGGATCGGGTATTTTTCTTGCAATTGGGTGGATATTCTATTTCTCTGGAAGACATAAGAGATGCAGATCCTGACATGTATAATAGCTGCAAGCAGATTCTGGAAATGGATGCTGAATTTATTGATTCTGATGCTTTAGTACTAACATTCGTTAGAGAAGTTGAGGAGTTGGGATTGAGGAGAGTTGTGGAACTCTGTGATGGTGGGAAGGGCATGGTGGTGAATAGCAAGAATAGGAATGATTATGTTGATCTTCTTATAAAACATCGGTTTGTTACCTCAATCTCTCAACAGGTATCGCATTTTGCAAAAGGTTTTGGTGATATGCTTAGCGACTTGAGGTTGCAGAAGTTCTTTTTTCAAAGTTTAGAGCTTGAAGATATTGATCAAATGCTACACGGGAGTGAGAATGATATTTCTGTTGAAGATTGGAAGGCACATACAGAGTACAATGGTTACAAATCTAATGATCCTCAGATAGTCTGGTTTTGGAAGGTATGTGCCCGTGTTTGTGGATTTTATTATTTGATTTGTTACCTTTTGAGTCAATAATCTCTCTGCATATGGTAGTTTGTTTGAATGTTATCTGGTTTGTCCTTTTATTATCTTTTTTGTCATAATCTTTTCATCGCTTAGGCCTGTGGCGCCTCATATTCTGTTTTCTGTATTATGTTAAATTTTGGATCTCAAAGATGAAGCTGGACTTGGATCCTCATTAGGGAGGATATCGCCATGAGTAAATTCCTTTGGACAGTACGCCTAAAGCTTATAGGCAGCACTGTTGGGTTCATTTAAGCATCATGAATAATAACATTATTCTATGACAGAATTCAGAAGCAAAGAATGGGTTGAATTCAGTAAACCGCATTAAATCATATTCATGAATTCTGCTGAAATCCAACTCTAAGTAAAAACAAGAAACTTTGAATTTGAGTTAAAGTAGATATATAGCAAATTTACTAAAATCCTAGCATACCTCTAATTTTCATAAGGTTACTTAGCTAAAATTAGCTAGCCAAAGCGGGCAATCAGCCATGCACAGTCAGAATGCTTCATCTTCTTGGGGACTTGAGTAGATATGTTTGTTAGACATAATTAGCTCGTCTAATCTGTGGGTGCATCATTTCTTCCCACTGGAGATAACTTGGCCTTGAGTTATGGAAGTGGTCAATTATTTGCTTCTTTCAATTTATTCTTATTGTCATTAAATTTGCAGCTGGAACCAATAGTTGGTCAGTCTGAGCATGCTCTGGGAAAATTTGCTGAATTAGACTTTTTGTTTAAAAACCCTTGAACTTAGAATGTATCACAGAATCAATCTACTAAAATTTGATTAAGACATTCCACATGGATGCAAACCTCTTTCTTCTGTCCAACATAATCTTGAGGAACATTTTAACCCGTGTGATCAAGTTCTCCATACCAGAAGTACACGTTGTCCTGCTAGGTGAGAGGTTATCACTTGCTCACGTCCTTAGTATGCTTGCTTATGAATGGTAAGTCATCCAATTCCTTGCGCAAGTGCAAGGTGCAATTTCATGGTACCTGTCTTTATCAACCAAAACTTATTAAATAAGTAAGAAGCATTCTTATGTTAGCATGGGCTCTATTTACATGGCTAGGTTTGCAGGTGTGTGCTCCTGAAAGATAATCTGTACAGATGCTCTCTTGACTATCTCAAGCATAAAAATGGTTCTCTGCGTTTCTTAGTCTGGACTCTGCAGGGAGGAAAGATTGCCCTTGCTTTAAAAGGCATCAGATTTTTAATATAAAGTACGAAAGATGAAAATTCCTGATGTCTAGGCTCTGTGACTCAACCATGCAAGATGCATGGTGGAGGCTAGTTGCCATGGCAATGCATTATGGACAGACTGGGATTGTCGGATGCATGATGTGTTTGTACTCTTGTATGGTTTTTAGATTGCAGTTTTCTTTGGGTTGGACTTGTGGAAAGTTTCCTCCAATAACACTCTAGTCATGGTAATTTAGTGCTGAACTATTGTAGAAGAGTAGTGATGAGATGCAATTTTGCATCACAGGATCAAAATGTAGGTCCTGAATCTACCTCATTACTGTTGGTGAACGATCCTCTAGATATGGCTCGAGAGACCTAGTTAATTCCCTAATTGGCATAAAATTATCTTCACTGATTTTATATATTGTAATGGAAATTCTGCATTACTTTTCTCTTCAAATTCATACTCTTGGTAAATCCAATGCAGATTGTCAGCGAAATGTCACCACAGCAGAAAAAGAATATCCTTTTCTTCTGGACATCGGTGAAGTATCTGCCCGTGGAGGGATTTCGGGGTTTGGCGTCTCGCCTTTACGTATACAAGTCTACGGAGCACGTGAGCCGTCTACCATCATCCCATACATGCTTTTATCGTCTGAGCTTTCCACCTTATCCCAGCATGACCATCATGCAACAGCACCTTTCCATCATCGCTCAAGAACATGTAGGCTGCAGCTTCGGTACTCGTTGACAATTTGATTTCAGCATCATTTTGGGTAGGAAAAAGTTCCTTAATTGCACATAGAAGATTCAGATCTCTCAACTTGTACAGTGTATAGGGCATCATAACCATCTGATCTATCATTGGACGATTAAAGGGGGTGTTGTAGATATTTTGTCTCGTTCTGTCTTCTGTCGTTGAGGTCTTTGTTGTTCCCCTCTTTTAAGTGTTCATACATATATTTATAGATGCAGGGTATAAATAAAGTTTGGGTGCAGGATGAAAGGGAAACTCATCCCCTTTGCGGGACTTCATTTTTCGGATCAAATAGGTATAGGCCATCGTTAAATGTATGCAGTCATGCACCACATGGATACATAGGGCTTTTGACCAAAGATACTTTGTTTTGAACCTTTTATGTATCATTTTGAGATACTGAGATACGAATTAAATATTTTCTTTTGACCAAAAAAATAAAAATAAAAGAAATCGAAGGAGATTAATCTTTGTGAATTGATTTGAACATATTTTTTATTTATATTAACCATGCTATTGCTTGTATATATTCAAGAGTCTCCTTCGTGAATTGATTAGAAGATATTTTTATTTATATTAACTATGCTATTGCTTGTATATATTCAAGAGTACCTTTTAAGATATTTTATTCAATATTTAAATTTAAATTTTAAATTAATTGGTGCAAGAAATTTGAGAATGATGAGTCAATAAACAAATGCTAATATAGGCCATGTGGCATAATTGTGGCATGTGGCTTTCTATGTGGGAAGCATAGAGACAAGGTAATCTTCCATGCGGCGAGTACATGAGTAAATGTTCTCACTGCTCCCGGCTTTACTATACATAATTAACCTGAATTCTACAAAAATTCTCAGTCTTTATTGTAATGTTAAAACTGAGTGAAAATCAGTGGAATTTATCGAAGTGTATAAAATGATTTGTTCTTTAAATTGTTCTAATTTAATTTAATACGTTATTCACTAGTTAATAAAAGTACGAGTATCAATTATGTGACAGAATATATTTCATGTTTTGACTTAATCTCACATCAAATGGATATATGGTATATTTATAGATACTTTTTATAATTTTTCGAATTTATAATCAATGAGGTATGTCGAAAGAAATAAAACTTAATACGTTTGTTTCGCGGAAAATAAATAATTTGGAGAAAAATTTTCTATAAATGATTTTTTTATTGCTTGAAATCATGGGTTGATGATTTTTTTTATTTATTATCAATAACAAGTTATATCTAAACATTTTCCATGGATGATAAAAAGTTTTTCATTTATTCATTTTTATAAACATCATAATTTAGAAATTGGGCATGGATTCATTGTATAAAATATACAAAATTTACAACCAAAAAATAAATAGAAATAATTTTGAAAGTAAAATAGCAATATTTGAGATGATCATGAGCCGAATGATGCGCTCGATCACCCAACCCCAAGATGCCCAAAAGGCAAATGGGCGGGAGACTCTAAGGTCTACCATAAAAAAAAAAAATCTTAACTCATGGCAACTTGAAATTCTGTGTAACTTTCATATCATGAAGAGACAATGATAAGAAAGTGCAAAACAACTACGAGAATGTCATCTCACAAGGATTTCTCGCAACTAAGTCAACTAATTGGAGATGGTAATGTAGTCGAATTACGAATGTAAATACAACAAACTTACCCATGCCTTGTAAATTGCAATTTCGCCTAAATAAAACAATTAAACACACTAACATATAATAATGATGATCTAATTTAATCAATGAGATGGGGAGATGGATTGTTGTCAAATTCCAAATTAAAATTGATTAAGAGATTAGCACTCCACAATGGCAAACTTTCAAGTTCTGATATGGTGTGATATTGTGACATCCCGATTTTCCAATTCTATTGTTAGTAAATTGAGACGGGCATTTTATCTGCACGCATATAGTTCTTTTTCCTTGAGTTGGCCACTCATGTAAAAACTAATCTATCGGGTGAAGCCGTTAAGAGATTCTAATGTATAAGACTCGAGAATTTGGACTGGAAACGACTCCCCTCGGCCAAGGCGACCCGCAAGGGTCATTACGGCCATTATTTGGGTACCCCGTGTCCGTATTTGAAACTCGAGGTTACCTCGACAACCGAGGCCGCAATATGTCAAAGATGTACATTGTGGCTTGATTTGATCAACCACGGGTCAAATGCATAATAATTTCTAAAAGTTACCCGAGGCCGGTCGGGACGCGCTAATATCGTGCCGAGTGAAATTAACCGTGAAATTGTGACTCGAATTAAGAAATTGGAAGTCCACAGGGGGTGTCACATATTTTATGAGGAACATGGATTAATTTTAGGGATTTTAATTGAGCTCAATTGGAAGAGAATTGAATGGAATTGAAGAAATCAATATACAAGATTTCACGCCCTAGGTGGAAAATGAAATTAGGCTATTGAAGATAGTTGTGGAGGATTTGAATTTAGTGGAAGGTGACATCACCCTATGTCATGGTGGTTGGCCAAAATGAAGAAGAAATTGACAAGTGGAGGGTGGGGATGGAACCAACTTCATCTTCAAGCTTGGGAAGAGAGAGAGAGGGAGAAGGAGAGAGAGAAAGAACCGGTTCAGCCCCCCTTCGTGCGCAGCCAGCCCCTCGCCGCTTGTTCGCCGCTTGCCGCCGTCGCCGTCGCCGCCCATCCGCGCGCCGCTCCACCGGCCAGCTCGCCACTCGCCGTCTTCGTCCGTGCGCAGCCCGCGCCCCGCCCGTCCAGCCGCTGCCCGACGCCGCTGCAACTTGCCAGAAGCCCCGCCAGGCCACCGTGAACCACTGCCAAGCTGCCGCTCGCCCCCTCCGCCATTCCTCCACCCAAGCCGACGCTGAAACCGCCCCATCTCAGCCCAAGTCAGCAGCTGGTTTTGTGGGTATTTCGGCTTGGTTAAGGCTGTTTTGGCCGGCTTCCGACCGGGTGCTTGGCCTGCCATGAGGAAAGTTGATCCTCGCGTCGACCCCGTCGTTTTGGTTCGCTCGGCTCGCTAATCGGGTGAATTTAACTCACTAAATCTTGATTAGAGGGTTAATGATGCCCTAAGTGTGCTTAGTCTAAGTTAATTAAGTTTAGGTGGTTAGTTTAGTTTATTTAAGTGTGATTTAGATTAAGAGGTTTAATTAGTCCTAAGTGTATTTATTTAGGGTTAAGTAGGTTTATTTTAATATAAGCCTTGATGTGACTTAATGGGTTTTATTTTTAATTTATTTAAATGTTTCGAAATTATGGAGAATTTAATAATATATTATATTCGAAAATCATTAAAATATTATTATTTATATAAAAAAAATTTCGAAAAATTATTTTTGACCTCAATTGCTTAGAATTTCATGCTGATCGTTCTTTGTGCATTTAGAATTTGAATTTGATGAATGGATGTGGCAAATTGAATGTTGATTGTGATAATTAGGGTTTTTATTCATAAAAACCCAAGTGTTGGATTTTGATGAAAAAATTGGATTTTTAAGGATTACTATTGTAATTGGAGTATATGAATGAAATGCGGAGTGTCTGGAGGTCAATATTGATTTGTCGTGTGCTAATTGAAAGACTCGGTCGCAGTAGTGGCTAGGCTAACTAGACATGTATTCCTTGTGGATTACCGTCAGTGTAGTGACGTGGCTCGGGTCGCAGTAGAGGCTAGGCCAACTGGATCTATGCTCCTTCGGGAATGCCATCGACGTAGTGACGAAGCCGCGCTCCAAGGGGAGGAGGCAATGCTTGGCATTAATATCAGTAGATAGCTTAACTGCGAGTAGGCTATGTCCTTGTGTGGCGGTGAATAATAATTGGAATGTGTGCTGAGTACGATTGTGGCTTATATGAAAGTGATGTCGTTCCAATTATTTAAATTCTTATTACTACCTGAGATTGCGTGATATAAATTGTGCTAACCTGCAGGAAAGGAATTAAGACAAGGTAAGTATTATGTATGATGTGACTAGGCCACCCGGGTGTATTTTTTTTCTAATAGGGGTTTAAGGGGTTGAACTTGCTGAGACAATGTCTCACTTCGTTGTGGGCCAAAATTTCAGGACCGTAGATGGCGGAACCCCCGGAGCGTTATGGTCTTCCCGTGCATAGTACGAAGCAGAAGTTCAGTTGTCCCGATCTTGATGGCCAATGGATCTATGAGCATGTTAGGACCACGGTCTAGGTCCAGGAGGGCTTGACTGTTAGGGTACCTCATAGATATAAGGTTTGGTTTCGTTTTGGGCCCAATGGTTTCAGGATTGGTCCCCTTAATAGTTTTGATATTCTAGCTACTGTAATGGAAGCCATCCTAGGAGAAGGAGTAGCTGACCCTCCTGATGGTAGGTTGGAGAACCCATCGTCTCCGGAGGCGGTTCAGTCTGAAGTGGGATCGAAGAGCGAGTCCGACTAGTAGTCTTAGGACCGTTCCTTCTTTTTGGTGGGCTGATCCCTTTTTGTAAGCTGGCCCTTTTTGGCATATATGTAAACCTTGGGAGGTTATTTATTTATGAAAGTACGTTTGTTTATGATTGTATTGATTTCCTACTTTCCTATCTCGTCAATTTTTTTGTTAGGGGTTTTATAACACGTTCCGTATGCGCATAATAAATTAATTGGGTCAGCGACACTATCTGGGAATGTCGCAATTGTATGACCATGGTGGGTTGTTCACGTGTCTCGGGGTTCAGGGTGTGACATCCCCGTTTAAGGGGTATCAGAGCATGGTTTGCGTATGGAGTGATAATGAGCAAGTGAGTCATGGGATAGTTGGTAGGAAATGCTTTTAATATGCTGGTGCATGTGGTTGTTAGCTACTTGTTAACTTGTTGGTGAGGTCACTCAGATTCTAATGTGGTATTGGGATTTGCAAACAAGTATCTGTATTAAGCTTGTAGCATGAGTGACCGAGAACCGAGAGCTGCTAGGAAGAGAGCAGCAGGCCTCGTGTTTCGGGGTGGGCCGTCGATGAGAATCGGTGCCCGTGGTGCCCTTGGGAGAGCGCCGGATGAGGCCAGCGCGAGTGGTGCAGCATCGCCTCCAGTCGATGCAGGGGTAGAAGCCCCCGAAGATCCAAGGTTTGCTGGGATTATGAGAATGCTTGAGCTGATGGGTGACAGAATGGATTAGCAAGCCACTGCTTCAGCCGTCGCTACCGCCGCCGCTGTCAATACCGCCAACGCCGCCAATGCAGCTGCTACTACTGCAGTTGCCGCTGCCCCTGTCGCCGCACTAGTCGATGAACTTGAGGTAGCACTTGATGAAGTTCCACCTAGGAACGTGGTCGCTGGGAGGCCTATGCATAAGCTGGTGGAGCAGTTCCTAAAGTTGAATCTGCCGACGTTCACAGGAGTGGGAGATCCCGAAGCTATAGCACTGTGGGTTCAGGAGTTGGAGAATGCCTTTGATCTGCTAATGTGCACCGAGACAGAGAAGGTTGTTCTGGCAGCCTATCAGTTGAAAGGGATTGCAGGTACTTGGTGGAAGACTACTAAAGGGATAGCGTTCCCTGGAGGCGTATTTCTAGAGTGGAACACCTTCCTTGAGGTCTTTTTAGAGAAGTACTTTTCTGAGTGTGCCAGAGAAGTGAAGATGGGGGAGTTTCAGCGCCTCCGCTAAGGTACGATGACGGTCGATTAGTATGAAGCGAAGTTCGCTGAACTGTCGCAGTATGCCCCTGATTTAGTTCAGAGACCAGTAGACCGAGCTCGAAGGTTTAGAGATGGGCTCCGACAGGAGGTGAAGAGCTTAGTGGTGCCACTAGATCTAAGAGAGTACAATGCCATTTACAGGCGGGCCTAGCTGATTGAGAAGAACCAGAATGAGAGAACCGCCACATCTGGGTCGCGGTTTAATTCGAACAGGGAAGGTAATCGGTTTGGGAAGAGGCCGATGTCTGGAGGAAGGTATCATGTTCCACCCAATAAGCAGGGTGGGATAGGAAAGCCAACGCCGAGACCGAATGGTGTGTGTCGTCTATGCGGAAGACGACATGGTACAGCCCCGCGCCCTCCTAGGACGGGTGCCTGTTATAAGTGTGGCCAGCAGGGTCACATCGCGAGGCATTATCCCAGGAAACAGATGGGACAGCATCAGTTGCCGCTACCGCCACCATTGGGTCAGAACAGAGGAATCGCCCCCCAGATGATGCCGCAGGGTGGATTGACCCGACCTCCAGCTCAGGGAAGGGCGTATGCTATCACCAGAGGACAGGCGGAGAATGCGCCTGATGTGATCACAGGTACGGTCTTGCTGAACGACCAACCTGCTTATGCTTTATTTGATCCTGGAGCTACCCATTCGTTTATAGCTTAAAGATATGTTAAGTTGGTAGAATTAATTCCTGAGTTGTTGGAGTCAGTGATTAGTATATCTACGCCGTTGAAAGATAAAGTGTTAGCTTCAGTGGGTTGTCTTGGTTGCAAGTTAGTGATTGGTGAGCGAGAGGGGAAGATAGACTTGATAGTCTTGGCCATGTATGATTTTGATGTGATAATTGGCATGGACTAGCTCACCAAGCAACGAGCTAAGTTGAACTGTTATCACAAGGCGATTCAGTTTAACCCATTAGGGGGTGAGAGCTTTGAATTTATTGGGAGTCGAGGAGGACCATCGATTTCCTTAATCTCATCGCTCGAGGCAACTCGTTTACTAGACGGGGGTTGCCAAGGTTACGTGGCGACTATCGTGGATACGACAGTGGAGGAATTGAAGATAGAAGATATTGCAGTGGTGCAAGTGTCACGCCTCGAACCCCGAGACACGTGAACATCCCACCATGGTCATACAAATGCGACATTCCCAGGTGGTGTCGCCGACCCACATTAATTCATTATGCGCATGCGGAACGTGTCATCTAACCCCTGACAAAAACTCACGAGATAGGAAAGCAGGAAATAATTACAATCATAAACAAACATACTTCCAAAAACAAATAACCTCCCAAGGTTTACATATATACCAAAAAGGGGCCAGTTCACAAAAAGGGATCAGTCCACCAAAAAGAATAAACGGTCCTAGGACTACTAGTCGGACACGCTCTTCGATCCCACTCCAGTCTGGACAATCTCCAGAGGCGATGATTCCTCCATCTACGGTCCTAAAAAATTTTGGCCCACAACGGGGTGAGACATCGTCTCAGCAAGTTCAACCCCCTAAGCCCCTATTAGAAAGAAAATACACCCAGGGCGGCCTAGCCCCCTCACACAAACGACTTACCTCGTCTTAATTCCTCCCTGCAGGTTAGCACAATATATATATCACACAAACTCGGGTAATAATAAGAGTTTAAATAATTGGAACGACATCACTTTCATATAAAATCACAATCGCACTCAACACGCATTCCAATTATTCACCGCCACACAAGGGCATAGCCTACTCGCCATTCAGCTATCTACTGACACTCATGTCAGGCATCGCCTCCCCCCATGGAGCGCGGCTTCGTCACTACGTCGACGGCATTCCCGAAGGAGCATCGGTCCAGTCGGCCCAGCCTCTACTGCGACCGGCATCCATTGCGCGGGCATCCCATATAGGGGCACGTCTAGCTCAACAGCTCAGGACGGTTCCTCATTAACCAACACACGACAATCATTACTGACTTCCGGACATTCCACAATTCAATCACATACTCCAATTTCAATAGTAAATCATAACAATCAAATTTCTGCATCAAAATCCAACACTTGGGTTTTTATGACTAAAAACCCTATTTATCACAATCAACACTCAATTTATCACATCCATTCGTCAAATTCAAATTCTAAATGCACAGCAGCGATCAGCACGAAATTCTAAGCAATTGAGGTCAAAAATAATTTTTTCGAGTTTTTTTTTAAATAATAATATTTTAATGAATTTCGGAAAATAATAAATTATTCCATTTTCCAGAATTTCGAAACAATAAAATAAATCAAAAATAAAACCATTTAAGTCACATCAAGGCTTATAATAAATAAACCTACTTAACCTTAAACTAAACACACTTAAAACTAATTAAACCTCTTAGTCCAAATCACCTTTAAATAAACTAAACTAACCCCCTAAACACAATTAACTTAGGTTAAGCACACTTAGGGCATCATTAACCCTCTAATCAAGATTTAGTGAGCTAAACTCACCGGATTAGCGAGCCAAGCACGCCAAAACGACGGGGCCGACGCGAGGATCGACTTTCCTCAAGGCGGGCCGAGCAACTGGGGTCGGGAAGCCGACCAAAAAGGGCCCCGAAATTCCAGATCTTGGCTGGAATTTCAGCCTTCTTTCATGGCCGAACGGAGGAGGAAAGAAGGGGGCTCGGGCGCGGGACGGCGGAGGGGTGACGGCGGGCTGCGGGCGGCCTCGGGGCCTCCGGCGAGGTGGGAGGTCTTCAGGCGAGCGGCGACGACGGCGGGAGGCGGGCCGGCGCGACGAGCTATGCGCGAGCGGCGCGCGGCTCCGCGGGGCGCACGGGGCTGCCTCCGGCGAAGGCGAGCGCGGCACGGCGGCGACGCGGTTCGGCGGCGGCTGCGGCTGCGAGCTAGTCCTCTTCCAAGCTCCTTTGGTTGCTGGTTTTTGAGCAGCAAGGCAGCAAGAAGGAGGAAGAAAACCAACGAGGGAAGAAGAAGAAGAAGAAAGAGGGAGGAGAGAGAAGGGCCATTTTCTTTTCTTTTCTTTTTTTCTCTCTTTCTTTAATCCACAAAAGCCCCACCATGACATCATCATGTGATGTCATACCCCACTCACTCCAACCTCCCACAACCTTAGTCCAATGGGTCCAATTTCATTTTCCGCCGGGGCATAAAATCTCGTACCTTAAATTTCTCAATTCCAATCAATTCTCGTCCAATTAAGCCCAATTAAAAATCCATAAAATTAATACATGATCCTCATTAGGTATGTGACACCCCAGGACTTCCAATTTCTTAATTCAGTCACAATTTCACGGTTAATTTCATTCTGGCACGATATTAGCGCGTCCTAACCTACCGGGTAGCTTTTAGAAATTTTTATGCATTCGACTTGTGGTTGATCAATCTCAAGCCACAATGTACATCTTTGACACATTGGCGACCCTCGGTTGTCGTGAAAATCTCAAGGTTTCAAATACGGACACAGGGGACCCAATCGGCGAAAAATTCGGTCCGGTGCCGGCCAGACAAGAATAGTGTGATCGGGTGGAATCACCCACACTCGATCACATGCCTCTGTCGAGCCGACCTATCTCCAGCTTCTAATCGATTTTTTTAACGTGCCATAATGACCCTTGCATTAGCCCTGGTCGAAAGGTCGTTTCCGGTCAAATTCTCGAGTCGATGCATTAGAATCTCGGCGGTTTTCACATGAGTGGCCAACTCAAGGAAAGGAACTATATGCGTGCAGATGAAATGCCCGTCTCAATTAACTAAAAATAAATTGGAAAAATCGGGATGTCACAGCAAGAGTTCCCGGACATATTCCCGAAAGAGTTACCGGGTTTGCCACCAGAAAGAGAGATAGAGTTTGTGATTGAGTTAGCTCCCGGGACCGAGCCGATCTCTAAAGCTCCTTACCGGATGGCCTTGTCAAAACTTAAAGAACTGAAGGTGCAGATGCAGGAGTTGTTGGATAAGGGATTCATTCATCCTAGTGCATCACCGTGGGGAGCACCATTTCTGTTCGTGAAGAAGAAGGATGGTTCATTGCGCTTGTGCATCGATTAGCGACAACTCAACTAGGTGACAATCAAGAACAAATATCCGTTGCCGAGGATCGATGATTTGTTTGATCAGCTTCAAGGAGCGTCGATATTTTCTAAGATCGACTTGAAGACAGGGTATCATCAGTTAAGGATCAGGAAGGAAGACATACCGAAGTCGGCGTTTCGCACTCGATACGATCACTATGAGTTCACCATGATGCCGTTTGGGTTGACGAACGCCCCAGCTGCTTTCATGGATCTGATGAACCGTGTATTCATGGAGTACTTGGATTAGTTTGTAATTGTTTTCATCGACGACATCCTAGTATACTCGAAGAGTACCGAGGATCATGAAAGGCACTTAAGGGTAGTACTTCAGACTTTGAGAGATCATGAGCTGTATGCCAAGTTTAGTAAGTACGAGTTTTGGCTAACTCGTGTGGCTTTCCTAGGTCACGTCATATCCGGGGAAGGAATCTCAGTGGATCCAGCCAAGATTGAAGTAGTAACTAACTAGCCGAGACTGACTACAGTGACAGAGATCAGAAGTTTTCTGGGTTTAGCAAAGTATTACAGACGATTTGTAGAGGGGTTTTCAGTGTTGGCATCGCCGTTGACAAGATTTCTGAAGAAGGAAGAGAAGTTTGTGTGGTCAGATAAGTGCGAGAGTAGTTTCCAAGAGCTTAAGCAGAAGCTAACTACCGCACCTGTGCTTACTATTTCATCTGGTCTAGGAGGATTCGAGATCTACAGTGATGCGTCATTTAGAGGACTGGGTTGCATGTTGATGCAGCATGGCAGGGTTGTTGCATATGCGTCCCGTCAGTTGAGAACTCATGAGTTGAATTATCCGACGCATGACTTAGAACTCGTAGCAATCATCTTTGCCTTGAAGATTTAGAGGCATTATCTGTGTGGAGAAAGATTCTAGATCTTCACCGACCATCAGAGTCTCAAGTACCTGTTCTCTCAGAAGGAGTTGAATATGAGACAGCGCCGACGGATGGAACTCCTGAAGGACTATGACTGTGAGATTTTGTATCACCCTGGAAAGGCGAACAAGGTCGCCGATGCACTGAGTAGGAAGTCTTCAGTTGCACAGTTGGTACTCAAGGAGTAGAGTCTACTTGAGAGAGCACGAGATTCGGGCTTCAAATTTGAGGTAGGCCACCTTTCAAATCTTATGGCCATCCTCAGAATTGAGCCGGAAGTGCAAGTCAAAATCGAATGCTTCAAAACGAGATCCAGATGTCCAGAAAATCCTGCAAGAAGATACAGATAAAAGGAAAGCTGACTTTCAGATTTCTGAAGATGGAACATTGAGGTTCCGATGACGATTGGTTGTACCTGATGATGTGGAGCTCAGAGAGGAGATATTATTAGAAGCGCATCGTAACAATTACAGCATTCATCCTGGTAGCATCAAGATGTATCAGAATCTGCGTCAACACTATTGGTGGTCAGGTATGAAGGCGGACATCGCCAAGCATGTGGCCAAGTGTTTGACATGTCAGCAGGTCAAAGCTTAGCATTGTAAACCAGGAGGATTTATGCAACCTTTCGAGATTCCCGAGTGGAAATGGGAGCACATCATGATGGACTTTATGACGGGTTTACCGAGGAGTCAGAGAGGGAATGATTCGATTTAGATAGTGGTCGACAGACTGACAAAGTCGGCTCACTTCATTGCAGTGCGAAAGGACTTGAGTTTGGATAGACATGCAGATCTGTATGTGCGCCATATAGTTCGTATGCATGGAGTGCCAGTTACAATTACTTTAGACAGAGACCCGAGGTTCACCGCCGCCTTTTGGAAGAGCTTGCAGAGTGCCTTAGGTACCAAGTTGCAGTACAGCATGGCCTATCATACTCAGATGGATGGCCAGTCTGAGAGGACTATTCAAACCCTCGAAGACATGCTGCGGGCTTGTGTTTTGGACTTCAAAGGAAGCTAGGAGGAACAGCTTCATCTGGTCGAGTTTGCCTACAATAATAGTTACCAGCAGAGTATTCAAATGGCTCCTTTTGAAGCGTTGTATGGCAGAGCGTGCAGAACACCAGTGTGTCGGGATGAAGTCGGGGAAAGGAAGATCACAGGCCCAGAGTTGGTTTAGCAGTTAGTGGAGGCAGTTGCAGTTATCAGAAACAGGTTAAAGACCGCTCAGAGTCGTTAGAAGAGCTATGCAGATAAGCGTCGAAGGCCATTGGAGTTTCAGGTGGGTGAGCACGTCTTTCTGAAGGTGTCACCGATGAGAGGTACTTCTCGCTTTGGTAGAAAGGGGAAACTGAGTCCGAGGTACGTAGGTCCCTTTGAGATTTTGGAAAGAATAGAGACTTTGGCGTATCATCTTGCACTACCGCCGAGGTTGGCACAAGTGCATGACGTTTTTCACGTGTCGATGTTAAGGAAGTATGAGCCTGATCCGACACACGTTCTAAATTTCGAAGAAATAGACGTGGATGACAGGGTGTCATACGTTGAAAGCCCGGTTCAGATAGTGGATCGCAAAGAGCATGTTTTGCGCACCAAGACCATCCCGTTGGTCAAAGTGGTCTAGCAACACCACGGCACTGAAGGAGCAACTTGGGAAACTGAAGAGTCGATGAGACAATTGTACCCCCATCTTTTTGCTTAAAGTGTTGTAATGGTTTAAATTTCGAGGACGAAATTTTTATAAGAGGGGAAGAGTTGTGACATCCCGATTTTCCAATTCTATTTTTAGTAAATTGAGACGGGTATTTCATCTGCACGCATATAGTTCTTTTTCCTTAAGTCGACCACTCATGTGAAAACTAATCTATCGGGTGAAGCCGTTAAGAGATTCTAATGTATAAGACTCGAGAATTTGACTAGGAAACGACTCCTTGACCAAGCTGACCTGCAAGGGTCATTACGGCACAGTTATTTGGGTACCCTGTGTCCGTATTTGAAACCTTGAGGTTACCTCGACAACCGAGGGTCGCCAATGTGTCAAAGATGTACATTGTGGCTTGATATTGATCAACCACAGGTCGAATGCATAAAAATTTCTAAAAGTTACCCAGTAGATCAGGACGCGCTAATATCGTGCCAAAGTGAAATTAACCGTGAAATTGTGACTGAATTAAGAAATTGGAAGTCCTGGGGTGTCACATATTTTATGAGGAACATGGATTAATTTTAGGGATTTTAATTGAGCTCAATTGGAAGAGAATTGAATGGAATTGAAGAAATCAATGTACAAGATTTCATGCCCCGGTGGAAAATGAAATTAGACCTATTGAAGATAGTTGTGGAGGATTTGAATTTAGTGGAAGGTGACATCACCCTATGTCATGGTGGTTGGCCAAAATGAAGAAGAAATTGACAAGTGGAGGGTGGGGATGGAACCAACTTCATCTTCAAGCTTGGGAAGAGAGAGAGAGGGAGAAGGAGAGAGAGAAAGAACTGGTTCAGCCCCCCTTCGTGCGCAGCCAGCCCCTCGCCGCTCGTTTGCCGCTTGCCGCCGTCGCGGTCGTCGTCCGTCCGTGCACGAAGGCCCGCGCGCAGCTCCGCCGGCCAGCTCGTCGCTCGCCATCTTCGTCCGCGCGCAGCACGTCCAGCCGCTGCCCGATGCTGCTGCACCCCACCAGAAGCCCCGCCGGGCCACCGTGAGCCACCGCCGAGCTGCCGCTCGCCCCCTCCGCCGTTCCTCCGCCCAAGCCGACGCCGAAACCGCCCCATTTCAGCCCAAGTCAGCAGCTAGTTTTGTGGGTATTTCAGCTTGGTTAAGGCTTTTTGGCTGGCTTCCCGACCCCAGGTGCTCGGCCCGCCTTGAGGAAAGTTAATCCTCGCGTCGACCCCGTCGTTTTGGTTCACTCGGCTCGCTAATCGGGTGAGTTTAACTCACTAAATTTTGATTAGAGGGTTAATGATGCCCTAAGTGTGCTTAGTCTAAGTTAATTAAGTTTATGTGGTTAGTTTAGTTTATTTAAGTGTGATTTAGATTAAGAGGTTTAATTAGTCCTAAGTGTATTTATTTAGGGTTAAGTAGGTTTATTTTAATATAAGCCTTGATGTGACTTAATGGGTTTTATTTTTGATTTATTTAAATGTTTCGAAATTATGGAGAATTTAATAATATATTATATTCCGAAAATCATTAAAATATTATTATTTATATAAAAAATTTCGAAAAATTATTTTTGACCTCAATTGCTTAGAATTTCGTGCTGATTGTTGCTGTGCGTTTAGAATTTGAATTTGATGAATGGATGTGGCAAATTGAGTGTTGATTGTGATAATTAGGGTTTTTATTCATAAAAACCCAAGTGTTGATTTTGATGCAAAAATTGGATTTTTAAGGATTACTATTGTAATTGGAGTATATGAATGAAATGCGAAGTGTCCGGAGGTCAATATTGATTTGTCGTGTGTTGGTTGAAAGACTCGGTCGCAATAGTGGCTAGGCTAACTGGACTTGTATTCCTTGTGGATTGCTGTCAGTATAGTGATGTGGCTCGGGTCGCAGTAGAGGTTAGGCCAACTGGATCTATGCTCCTTCGGGAATGCCGTCGACGTAGTGACAAAGTCGCGCTCCAAGGGGGGGAGGCGATGCCTAGCATTAATGTCAGTAGATAGGCGAATCTACTGCGAGTAGGCTACGCCTTGTGTGTGATGAATAATAATTGGAATGTGTCTTTGAGTGCGATTGTGGTTTATATGAAAATGATGTCGTTCCAATTATTTAAATTCTTATTACTACCTGAGATTGTGTGACATAAATTGTGCTAACCTGCAGGAAAGGAATTAAGACGAGGTAAGTATTCTGTGTGATGTGGCTAGGCCACCCGGGTGTATTTTCTTTCTAATAGGGGTTTAGGGGGTTGAACTTGCTGAGACAATGTCTCACCTCGTTGTGTGCCAAAATTTCAGGACCGTAGATGGCGGAACCCCCGGAGCGTTATGGTCTTTCCGTGCATAGTACGAAGCAGAAGTTCAGTTGTCCCGATCTTGATGGCCATTGGATCTATGAGCTTGTTAGAACCACGGTCTAGGTCCGGAGGAGGGCTTGATTTGTTAGGGTACCTCATAGATATAAGGTTTGGTTTCGTTTTGGGCCCAATGGTTTCGGGATTGGTCCCCTTAATAGTTTTGATATTCTGGCTTTGCGTGATGGAAGCCATCCTAGGAGAGAAGGAGTGACCCTCTCCGATGGTAAGCGGAGAACCCATCATCTCCGGAGGCGGTTCAGTCTGAAGTGGGATCAAAGAGCGAGTCCAACTAATAGTCTTAGAACCGTTCCTTCTTTTTGGTGGGCTGATCCCTTTTTGTAAGCTGGCCCTTTTTGGCATATATATAAACCTTGGGAGGTTATTTATTTATGAAAGTATGTTTGTTTATGATTGTATAGATTTCCTGTTTTCCTATCTCGTGAATTTTTTTTTCAGGGGTTTTATAACACGTTTCGCATACGCATAATGAATTAATTAGGTCGGCGACACTACCTGGGAATGTCGTTGTTGTATGACCATGGTGGGTTGTTCACATGTCTCGGGGTTCGAGGCGTGACAGATATTCACATGTCAATTATTTTATTTAAACCTTCTTTTTTTTTTTATGATGAGAAGGAGACTGGAACTATGTTCAAATGGACCAACTGAAATGGATATGCTTTGTGATATTCAAACCGCAAGAAATATTCTATAGAGCGACGATTTCATGTAGATGACCTCACCCCGGGGACTATGCGTATTGCCTAACTTTTTTTTTAACCACTCGAGTTTACCCCAGTGGCCACCCTTCCAACATGGAAGGGGGAGGTGGGAAGTTCGAATCCCCACATTCTCGGTGGGGTTGGGGTGTGGACGATTAGTTTCGGGAGTGGGTTTCGGCTCCCACGCCCGGCAGAGACGGGGCAAAAAGTCGAAGTGAGAGTTAGATTAGGAGTAGCGTAGAGCGCGAAAAAAAAAAACCTTTGGCTTTTTCTTTTTTATTTTTGAGAAAATTAAAAAAAAACCTTTGACTTTTAATTTTATTGAGATATCACTAATTTTTTTCCTAATTCCATGCACGTAAGTAATTATTCGAAAACAACCCAAGTCTTTTCCCCGCCTAAAAATAACACAATCGAAAAAAAAAATTACCCATTATATATGATACCCTTTTAATTATATAAAATTTCTTGACAAGATTATGGTGGTTGGATATAGAAAGATTAATGGAGCACCACGATTTTTAAAAATAGTTTCATCTAGACAAATGCAATCTGAAAATTGTAACATGATAATTAGCCTCACCTCTTTTATGACGACGCGGGATTCTATGATCAGGAAATTACTTAATTTAAATTTTGAACACAACAAATCTTTATGATTGGCGATATTGAATGCAATTTTGGAAGCCAAATCAATTGTCTCTCCAATTGTGCATCATAAGCATAAATGCTCCACTTTTGAACCCCACATAACTTCGCTCGATTAGGTATGCGAAATCCTTAATCCGAAAACTCTTACTTCAATCTCAAAACCTAAATCAATTTTCTCTCCATCCGTGTATCCTAAGCCTTGCCACCAGCCTTTCAAACCCTACATAACTCCGCCCAATTAGGCATATGGAAACCTTAATCTTAGAAAACTCCAGCTTTCGATCGGCACGAAAAATTGACGAAAAAAAAAAAAGAAACTAGATCCTCAATTAGGATAAGCACAACTACCACACATGGTAGAATATCACCCATTTTTCAATAAACGAGCAGGAAATTAAAAGTGAATTTTGGCAGGCGCATACGATAAATCGAGCAATATATTCATTACATTTACGGAAAAAAAGCCAAAAAATGAAAAAAAAAATAAAAATGAAAATAAAAATGGGGAAATGAGGCTCACGAAAAGTTGGTGCGGCCTCCTCCACCGGAACCCTCCCCCTCCTCCCTTCCTTCCTCTTCTTATTAATATATATATATATATATTTTTTTTTCTCTCTTTTTCTTTTCGCCTTTGATTTCCTCTTAGCGTAAGAAGACAGTCTAAAACTCTCTCTCTCTCTACCTCCATTGATGACTCTGCTGCTTCCACAGAGCCGGCTTTCTCTCTCTTTCTCTCTCCTCTTTCACACTCACCAGATCGCTTCTCTCTCTACCGCCGCCCCCCCCGCCGCCCCGCCGTCGCCGTCGCCGTCGCCGATCGCCGCCTTCCACTCTCCTCCCGCCCCCGCTTGCTCGGCCGCCCGGTGCGTTTCCTGGGTTTCTGTTGTCTAGCCGCTGCCCCGCGGCGTCGCCCGATCAGCGGAATTCTAGGGTTTTAGAGGGCCCCCCGGCGATCTCCGCCGCCCCCGGCTCGTTGAGCTCCTTCCCCCCACCGCGGCGACCGACGTCCACAGCGGCGCGTTGGCCGTGATGTCTTCGCTCGCCGATCCCAACCCCGCGAACGACAGCCGCCGCCTCGCCTCCACCGCCGCGAAGCGAAAGTTGGACGATTATGCCCCTGCGGCCTTCGACGACGACGATTATGCCCCTACGGCCTCCGCCGCCGCGAAGCGAAAGTTGCACTCCCCCTTGCCTTCCGCCCGCCTGGCCTTCGCCTCGCGGCTCCAGTTCTTTGTGAGGACCGATGGCAAGAGCTTGGTCTTCCGGGCGAATTCCAGCGATACCGTGCAGTCGGTGCACGAGCGGATTCACCTGATCACCAAAATTCCCGTCATTGAGCAGAGGCTGATTTACATAGGGAAGCAGCTGCAGTGCCAGAAATCTTTGGCCGAGTGCGCTATCCAAAATGATGCGGAGCTGCATTTGGTCGGCCGAATGCGGAGCACGGGGCACCCACAGGCTTGGCAAATCATGGACGACATGATTTCCCTTGTTTGCCGTCTTTGTAAAGGTGAAACTGTGCCCGATGCTCTTAAAACTATTAAAACTAAGATATCGGAGTACTTGTCGATGACTCCTAAGGAAGGTGGTGATCCAGCTACTGGGCATCTTCAGGTATTTATGTCATGCCCTGCGCCTGCGGCACTTGTTATGCTCTACATGTCGCCAATTAGGGGTAACAAGGAGCATGCCGAGGAGTCAATTAAGCATTTCCTAGAATCATGTATAACTGAGTTGCCAAAGTCTTCGCAATTGCCCTGTGCGCCAATAGTGCTGGAGTTTTGTAAGTTGCTCAGGAGAATAGCTTCTGATGACCCATTGTACTTGTCTTGCCGGAGTAGTCTGGGGTCGATGATGAAGGTTATGAAGGTTCAATGGGTATCGAAACATACCAAAAGTGTAAAGAGAGCGATATCTATAAAAGAGATATTCCCTTTCGTTAAAGAGCTGGCACATAAGTTGTCCAAAGTTTTGAAATTGTTCCCTCATACTATAGCGAGTGTGAGTGATGTCAATGACTTCACGATGTTCTTGCGCCCTTTACGAACTGTAATGTCTGGATACAAGGGTATCGAGCATCCAATCTCTTTGCCTATGGAAAGTGAACATCGCAATGTTCTGTTGTGTAAGAAAGAGGTGGAATCGCTTTATCATATCTTTGTGGACATGCTAAAGAAGATGAATGAGTGTCTTTCCAGAATGGATCAGCGCTTATCTGCAAACGTAAGTGGGGAAATTGATATTGCATCTCCAGCGTGGTCTCCATATCTTACTATTTTGAAAGAACTGAATGCCATTTCTAAACTTTATTTGGGTTCCGAGAAAGAATTTTGGACAATTTTGAGCATGAGGAAGCGTGCATTGTGTATGCTTGTTGTCCGTTATGCGAAGCGAAGAGCTGATTACAAATGGCTTCTTGAGCACAAAGATATTATGGATTTTGAGTCTAGGAGGCACTTAGTGATGATGATGTTCGCTGAAGTGAAAGAGGACTTTGAGGAACGATATAAGATGCTGATTGACAGGTCTCAGTTATTGTCAGAATCATTCGAGTATATAGCTAATGCAAAAGCTGAATCTTTGCATCGGGGTATATCTATGGAATTTAAAAATGAGGAAGCAACTGGTACTGGTGTCTTGCGCGAGTGGTTTGTTCTGGTTTGCCAAGCTATTTTCAATCAACAAAATCCTCTTTTTGTAGCATGTCCCAATGATCGCAGAAGGTTCTACCCAAATCCAGGTAATATTGCATGGCTATGTGTGTGATTTTGTATAAGAATGCTGGTTGTTGTCCTTAGGTTCTGTGAAACCAAAAAAAGTGGATGATGGAGTGCTTATCATTTCAGTATATTGAATGGAGTTTGACATATAATTAGCACTTATAGCTCTAGTATGTAGAGTGAATATGAGTGAGTTGGTAGCTATAACATTCCTGTTTGGTTTCCACCAAAACAGAATCAGAACCAAGAGTTTTGGATAGAAAAGTTGAACAAACAGCACGAAGAATTGATGAACTGCCCAAATACCCAGTCAGTTAGGTTCAATACGTAGTTCTAATCCATTTTCTTTGCCTTCCTACTATTGCTCGTTTGATATTTCTGTCTCTTGTTTTTCTTGCTTCTTCTGCAACTGCCAGCGTGCTCTCGTGCGAAGAGAGAGAGAGGTTGTGTCACTGGATGAGTACTAACTATAAATGAGCTATGGTGGCTAATAGTTCAAAGATGATGATAGATGGGTTTGAAAGTCTTTTCTTGTAGGAAGAAGAGAAAGGCTAAACCTTTAATCCAAAGGTGATGGTAGATCATGATATTGGGGCTTTTAAGGAATGGGAAGTGGGGGTCAATCCTGCCAAGTAGATAATGAGAAAATTTTAGAGACTACTTTGCTAAAGGACAAATGGTAAAGATAGTTAAAAAAGTCAAACCAAATGGGTCAATCAGTCAAGTTTTGATCTTCGTTTATTTAACACTTTTGACCTGAAACCAATCTGTTGGACTGGATCAAATGAATTTGGTCTGAACAAGGCCATGGTTTAACTAAAAATTTTCGATATGGTTTTGGAAGTATGGGTTTTTTAGGCAACCTGGTTATTTGGCATGTTGAACACCTTCTCTTTGCAGACCACACAATTATTCTTTGTGACAAAGATAGTCTCGGAGAACTAGATACACAGTGGAGTGAAACGTCATATTATGGATCATATGGCTTTATGTTGTCAGTTAAGGCTTAATAGTTGGTTTTATTGCTGCACAAAGATAAAGATTTGATCGAAGTAATTGGGGGGTTGTGTCAGCTGGAAAGTTGACCTTACAAACGCAAGATTGGTCCAGGGGATAGAGTTGAGTTTTTGCTATTACTTTTGCCTATTAGGAATTCGGGGTTGTTTCTTGGAATTCATTCAGTTCAATGACCTTGAAATCTTAATGAAATTGCATGCTAGATGTAGAGTATTTAAATCTCATACAAGTAAGAGGAAAATGCAAAACCCCTTCAACTTTAGGTTGTACATGTTTGCCCCTTAACTTTCAACGGCAACATATTACTCTCCTAAATTTCATTTTATGACAGCCGTTAATCCTCCATTACAATTTCAGTTAACATGCGCAATGCACACGACTTTTTAGGAGTGAAAATGTATTTTCATTTCATGTTTTCTTATGTGAATCTCTCTTTTACCCTTGGTTCTTGTAGTTTGTTATTCTTCATCTCTTTGGGGAAATTTTTTTGTTTATAATTGGTGCCTACATGGAGCTGTGGGTACATAAAAAGTTTCTTGGGGGATTGCTGGGCTGTTGATAGTTATTTAAAAAAAAAAAAAAAACTTTTGAGATCTACTCGTGTGGTCACCTTGCCCTTCTGTTATTACAGTTCCGTTACCTTTGTTTTAAATGTCTTATCAGTATTGACAATCAACACTTGATTGTTTTGCAATTTGAACATTTAAGATGATTTATTTCATCTTGTCTTCTGTCTCTACATATAAGTCCTCTATTTGACATTGGTCATGATGATTACATGAGTTCTGTTGTTTTACTGGTATGCAGCCTCTACGGTGGAACCCCTGCACCTCAAGTATTTCAACTTCTCTGGGCGAATGATAGGCTTAGCTCTGATGCATAAAGTACAAGTAGGGATTGTTTTGGATCGGGTATTTTTCTTGCAATTGGGTGGATATTCTATTTCTCTGGAAGACATAAGAGATGCGGATCCTTACATGTATAATAGCTGCAAGCAGATTCTGGAAATGGATGCTGAATGTATTGATTCTGATGCTTTAGGACTAACATTCGTGAGAGAAGTTGATGAGTTGGGATTGAGGAGAGTCATGGAACTCTGTGATGGTGGGAAGGGCATGGTGGTGAATAGCAAGAATCGGAATGATTATGTTGATCTCCTTATAAAACATCGGTTTGTTACCTCAATCTCTCAACAGGTATCGCATTTTGCACAAGGTTTTGGTGATATTCTTAGCGACTTGAGGTTGCAGAAGTTCTTTTTTCAAAGTTTAGAGCTTGAAGATATTGATCAAATGCTACGCGGGAGTGAGAATGATATTTCTGTTGAGGATTGGAAGGCACACACAGAGTACAATGGTTACAAATCTAATGATCCTCAGATAGTCTGGTTTTGGAAGGTATGTGCCTGTGTTTGTGGATTTTATTATTTAATTTGTTACCTTTTGAGTCAATAATCTCTCTCTGCATATGGTGGTTTGTTTGAATGTTATCTGGTTTGTCCTTTTATTATCTTTTTTCTCGTGATCTTTTCATCACTGTAGACCTGTGGCGTTTCATATTCTGTTTTCTATATTATGTAAAATTTTGGATCTCAAAGACGAAGCTGGACTTGAATCCTAATTAGCAAGGATATTGCCATGAGTAAATTCCTTTGGACATTACGCCTAAAGCTTATAGGCAGCACTGTTGGGTTCATTTAAGCATCGTGAGTGATAACATTATTCTATGACAGAATTCAGAAGCAAAGAATGGGTTGAATTCAGTAAACTGCATTAAATCATATTCATGAATTCTGCTGAAATCCAACTCTAAGTAGAAACAAGAAACTTTGAATTTGAGTTAAAGTAGATATAGCAAATTTACTAAAATCCTAGCATACCTCTAATTTTCATAAGGTTACTTATCTAAAATTAGCTTAGCCAAAGCAGGCAATCAGCCATGCACAGTCAGAATGCTTCATCTAATTGGGGACTTGTTTACCAGACATAATTAGCTTGTCTAATCTGTGGGTACATCATTTCTTCCCACTGGAGATAACTTGGCCTTGAGTTATGGAAGTGGTCAATTATTAGCTTCTTTCAATTTATTTTTATTGTCATTAAATTTGCAGCTGGAACCAATAGTTGGTCAGTCTGAGCACGCTCTGGGAAAATTTGCTGAATTAGACTTTTGTTTAGAAACCCTTGAACTTAGAATGTATCACAGAATCAATCTATTAAAATTTGCTTAGACATTCCACATGGATGCAAACCTCTCTTCTTCTGTCCAACATAATCTTGGAGGAACATTTTAACCCGTGTGATCAAGTTCTCCATACCAGAAGTACATGTTGTCCTGCTAGGTGAGAAGGTTATCACTTGCTCATGTCCTTAGTATGCTTGCTTATTAATGGTAACTTGGTAAGTCATCCAATTCCTCGCGCAAGTGCAAGGTGCAATTTCATTGTACCTGTCTTTATCAACCAAAACTTACTAAATAAGTACGAAGCATTTTTATGTTAGCATGGGCTCTATTTACATGGCTAGGTTTGCAGGTGTGTGCTCCTGAAAGATAATCTGTACAGATGCTCTCTTGACTATCTCAAGCATAAAAATGGTTCTCTGTGTTTCTTAGTCTGGACTCTGTGGGGAGGAAAGATTGCTGTTGCTTTAAAAGGCATCGGATTTTTAATATACAGTACGAAAGATGAAAATTCCTGATGTCTAGGCTCTGTGACTCAACCATGCCAGATGCGTGGTGGAGGCTAGTTGCCATGGCATTGCATTATGGACAGACTGGGATTGTTGGATGCATAATGTGTTTGTACTCTTGTATGGTTTTTAGATTGCCGTTTTCTCTGGGTTGGACTTGTGGAAAGTTTCCTCCCATAACACTCTAGTCATGGTAATTTAGTGCTGAACTATTGTAGAAGAGTAGTGATGAGATGCAATTTTGCATCACAGGATCAAAATGTAGGTCCTGAATATACCTCATTACTGTTGGTGAACGATCCTCTAGATATGGCTCGAGAGACCTAGTTAATTCCCTAATTGGCATAAAATTATCTTCACTGATTTTATATGTTATGGAAATTCTGCATTACTTTTCTCTTCAATTTCATACTCTTGGTAAATCCAATGCAGATTGTCAGCGAAATGTCACCACAGCAGAAAAAGAATATCCTTTTCTTCTGGACGTCGGTGAAGTATCTGCCCGTGGAGGGATTTCGGGGTTTGGCGTCTCGCCTGTACATATACAAGTCTACGGAGGACGTGAGCCACCTACCATCATCCCATACATGCTTTCATCGTCTGAGCTTTCCACCTTATCCCAGCATGACCATCATGCAACAGCGCCTTTCCATCATCGCTCAAGAACATGTAGGCTACAGCTTTGGTACTAGTTGACAATTCGATTTCATCATCATTTTGGGTAGGAAAAAGTCCTTTATTGCACATAGAAGATTCAGATCTCTCAACTTGTGCAGCGTATAGGGCATCATAACCATCTGATCTATCATTGGACGCTTAAAGGGGGTGTTGTAGATATTTTGTCTCGTTCTGTCTTGTGTCGTTGAGGTCTTTGTTGTTCCCCTCTTTTAACTGTTCGTACATATATTTATAGATGCAGGGTATAAATAAAGTTTGGGTACAGGATGAAAGGGAAGCTCATCCCCTTTGCGGGACTTCATTTTTCTGGTAGAGATGGTCACTTTGCTTTGACACGTAGAATATACAGAAAGATTGACTGCAATACATCTCTCTCTCTCTCTCTCTCTCTCTCTCTCTCTCTCAACCTCCCACCCCCCTTCTCTCTCTTCCCCAACCCACCCACGCACCTGCGCACTTGTGCAAACACGCTCTATTATGGTTTGTCTGGATGTGTTAGTGGAAATGAATTCAATACTTCGATGGGGGGGACTGGGGAAGTTACAACCCTCTTTCAGAAAATTTTCATCATTGATCAAAATAGGTATAGGCCATCGTTGAATGTATGCTGTCATGCACCACATGGATGCATAGGGCTTTTGACCAAAGATATTTGTTTTGAACCTTTTATTTATCATTTTGAGATACTGAGATACGAATGAAATATTTGCTTTTGACCAAAAAATGAATAAAAAAATCGAAGGAGATTAATCTTTGTGAATTGATTTCAGGATATTTTTTATTTATATTAACTATGCTTTTGCTTAAAAATATTGAAGTGTATAATATGATTTGTTCTTTAAATTATTCTAATTTAATTTTAATACGTTATTCACTTAGTTAATAAAATTACGAGTATCAATTATGTGACAAAATATATTTCGTGTTTTGACTTCTTCTTTTTTTTTTTTTTTTGGTAAAGTCCTGTTTTGACTTAATCTCACATCAAATGGATAAATGGTATATTTAAAGATACTTTTTATAATTTTTCAAATTTGTAATCAATGAGGTAAGTCGAAAGAAATAAATGTCCCTTAATAGCAAGATTTTTTTCTTAAATTTTCTCTATTTATTGGTCAGTCCAATAAGCTTCAGACTATCTTTAAAGATAACTTTATTTTTATCCATCTTAATTTTTAGCATTAATTGTTAATAACTGTTAGATTTTTGAGAATGGCAAATCAATATAGACAATGTGGCAAACTTATGCCACGCGGTAACCTCGTAAACAACGTTAACTTTTACATGGCGAGCATAGAAACAAATATTCTTCAAGTTTTGACTTTAAATGTGCGCATATATATATATACACGTGCACGCGCGGTAGACCTAAATCATGAAGAATCTCTAATTTTTTTTTTATGTAATCTTAAAAATTTAATATGTTTGTTTCGCAAAAGATAAATAATTTGGAAAAAAAATTCTATAACTGATTTTTTTATCACTTGAAATCATGAATTGATGAAATTTTTTTTTATTATCGATAATAATTTATATCTAAACATTTTCCATGAACGATAACAAAGTTTTTTATTTATTAAACATCATAATTTAGGAATTGGGCATGGATTTTTTTTTTTTTTTGGTAAGAATTATTTTTTTTGGTAAGAAAAATTGGGCATGGATTCATTGTCTAAAATATACAAAATTTGCAACAAAAAAAAATTGATGTAATTTTGAAAGTATAATAACAAATTTTGAGATGATCATGAGCCGAATGACGCGCTTGATCACCCAACTCCAAGATGCCCAAAAGGCAAATGGACGGGTTTGGTCTAGACTCTAAAGTCTACCATAAAAAAAGTCTTAACTTATGTCAACTTGAAATTCTGCGTAATTTTCATATCACGAAGAGACAAGAATAAGAAAGTGCAAAACAACCTAGATTATGTCATCTCACGTGGATTTCTCCCTACTAAGTCAGCTAATGGAAGATGGTAATGTAGTCGAATTATGAATTTAAATACAACAAACCTACCCATGCCTTGTAAATTGTGATTTCGCCCACATAAAACAATTAAACACACTAATTGATAATAACAACGATCTAATTTAATCGATAAGGAGATTGATTGTTACCAAATTCCAAATTAAAATCGATTATGAGATTAGCACTCCAAAATGGCAAACTTCCAAGTTCTGATTTGCTGTGATATTCACATGTCAATTATTTTATTTAAATCTATTTTTTAATGATGAGAAGGAGACGGGACCATATGTTCATATGGACCGGCTGAAATGGATATGCTTTGTGATATTCAAACCACAAGAATTATTCTATAGAGCGACGATTTCATGTAGATGACTTCACCCCGGGGACCGTGCGTATTCCCCAACTTTTGTACCTTCTTGCCGCATCAACCTTTGGCTTTTTCTTTTTTATTTTTGAGAAAAAAAAAAACAACCTTTGACTTTTAATTTTATTGAGATATCACTAATTTTTTTTCCCAATTCCACGCACGTAAGTAATTATCCGAAAACAACCCAAGTCTTTTCACCGCCTAAAAATAACAAAATCGAAAAAAAAAAAAATTACCCCTTATATATGATACCCTTTTAATTATATTGAATTTCTTGACAAGATTATGATGGCTGGATATTGAAAGATTAATGGAGCACCATGATTTTAAAAAAAAGTTTCATCTAGATAAATGCAATCTGAAAATTGTAACATGATAATTAATCTTGTTTATGGCGATGCAAGTGCATATGCCGAGAAATTACTTACCTTAATTTTGAGAATGACAGATCTTTAAGCTCATCAAGATGGAATAGAACTCGTTTATCCTCTCCAATCGTGTACTATAAGTGAAGCCGCTTTACCTTTTAGCTAGTCATAAAGGTTGCCTAATTAGGCAAGTGCAAAATTCATTTGAAATTCACCTTTGATCATAACGAAAAAACTAAAAAATAGATCTTGCAATTTGAAAAGAAGTTTATCCAGTCTTATCGATTCATACTTATTGAACTTCTTAACATTTTCAAGCCGTTCAAAAGACGTAATATAATAATTGCCCTCATTTATGACGCCGCGGGTTTATATGATCAGGAAATTACTTAATTTAAATTTTGAGCATAGCATATCTTCATGATTGGCGATATCGAATGCAATTTTGGAAGCCAAATCAATTGTCTCTCCAATTGTGCATCATAAGCATAGCCGAAAACTTTGACTCCAATTTTAGAAGCTGAATCAATTTTCTCTCCAAACCATGTATCCTAAGCCTTGCCACCAGCCTTTCAAACCCTACATAACTCTGCCCAATTAGACATCCGAAAACCTTAATCTTAGAAAGCTCCGGCTCCTGATCGCAATGAAAAATTGACGGAAAAAAAAAACCTAGATCCTTAATTAGGAAAAGCACAGCTACCACACATGGTAGAATATCACCCATTTTTTCAATAAACGAGCAGGAAATTAAAAGTGAATTTTGGGTGCATACGATAAATCGAGCAATATATTCATTACATTTACGGAAAAAGGCCAAAAAATAAAATAAAAAAGAATAAAAAAGGGAAAATGAGGCTCATGAAAAGTTGGTGCGGCCTCCTCCACCGGAACCCTCCCCCCGCCTCCCTTCCTTTCTTCCTTCCTCTTCTTATTAATATTTTTTATTTTCTTTTCGCCTTTGATTTCCTCTTAGCGTAAGAAGACAGTCTAAAAACTCTCTCTCTCTCTCTACCTCCATTGATGACTCTGCTGCTTCCACAGAGCCGGCTCTCTCTCTCTTTCTCTCTCCTCTTTCACACTCACCAAATCGGTTCTCTCTCTACCGCCGCCGCCGCCCCGCCGTCGCCGTCGCCGATCGCCGCCTTCCTCTCTCTTCCCGCCCCAGCTCGCTCGGCCGCCCGGTGCGTTTCCTGGGTTTTTGTTGTCTAGCCGCTGCCCCGCGGCGTCGCCCGATCAGCGAAATTCTAGGGTTTTAGAGGCCCCCGGCGATCTCCGCCGCCCCGGCTCGTTGAGCTCCTTCCCCGCCGCGGCGACGGACGTCCACGGCGGCGCGTGGGCCGTTGATGTCTTCGCTCGCCGATCCCAACCCCGCGAACGACAGCCGCCGCCTCGCCTCCGCCGCCGCGAAGCGAAAGTTGGACGATTATGCCCCTACGGCCTTCGACGACGACGAGTTCGCGGCCGATTTACTCAGCATTCGGATGCGAAAGGACGAGCTGTACTCCGTGCAGCACCCGCACCCCGCGTTCGCCCACGCCAGCAGCTCGAGCTCCGGCCGGGTGCCCTGGCCCCTGCCGCACTCCCCTTGCCGTCCGCCCGCCTGGCCTTCGCCTCTCGGCTCCAGTTCTTCGTGCGGATGATCTCGGAGGGCAAGACCTTGGTCTTCCAGGCCAATTCCAGCGATACCGTGCAATCGGTGCACGAGCGGATTCAACTGATCACTGGAATTCCCGTCATTGAACAGAGGCTGATTTATAGAGGGAAGCAGCTGCAGTGCGAGAAATCTTTGGCTGAGTGCGCTATCCAAAATGATGCTGGGCTGCATTTGGTCGGCCGAATGCGGAGCACGGGGCACCCGCAGGCTTGGCAAATCATCGATGACATGATTTCTCTTGTTTGCCGTCTTTGTAAAGGTGAAACTGTGCCCTATGCTCTTAAAACTATTAGAACTAGGATATCGGAGTACTTGTCAATGACTCCTAAGGATGATGGTGATCCAGCTACTGGGCATCTTCAGATATTTATGTCATCCTCTGCGCCCGCGGCGCTTGTTATGCTCTACATGTCGTCAATTAGGGGTAACAAGGAGCATGCTGAGGAGTCAATTAGGCATTTCCTAGAATCATGTATAACTGAGTTGCCAAAGTCTTTGCGATCGCGCTGTGCACCAATAGTGCTGGAGTTTTGTAAGTTGCTCAGGAGAATAGCTTCTAATGACCCCTTGTACTTGTCTTGCCGGAGTAGTCTGGGGTCGATGATGGAGGTTATTAAGGTTCAATGGGTATCGGAACATACCGAAAGTGTAAAGAGAGCGATATCTATAAAAGAGATATTCCCTTTCGTTAAAGAGCTGGCAGGTAAGTTGTCCAAAGATATGGAAGTGTCCCTCATATCGGCAGCGAGTGTGGGGAGTTGGAGCGATGTCAATGATTTCACGATGTTCTTGCGCCCTTTGCGAACTGTAATGTCTGGATACAAGGGTTTCGAGCATCCAATCTCTTTGCCTATGGAAAATGAACACCACGATGTTCTGTTGTGTAAGGAAGAGGTCGAATCGCTTTATCATATCTTTGTGGACATGCTAAAGAAGATGAATGAGTGCCTTTCCGGAATGGAGCAGCGCTTATCTGCAAAGGTAAGTGGGGAAATTGATATTGCACATCCAGCGTGGTCTAGATATCTTACTATTTTGAAAGAGCTGAATGCCATTTCTAAACTTTATTTGGGTTCTGAGGAAGAATTTTGGACGATTTTGAGCATGAGGAAACGTGCATTGTGTATGCTTGTCGTCCGTTATGCGAAGCGAAATGATGATCACAAATGGCTTCTTGAACACAAAGATATTATGGATTTTGAGTCTAGGAGGCACTTAGTGATGATGATGTTCCCTGAAGTGAAAGAAGACTTTGAGGAACAACATGAGATGCTGATCGACAGGTCTCAGTTATTGTCAGAATCATTCGAGTATATAGCTAATGCAGAAGCTGAATCTTTGCATGGGGGTATATTTATGGAATTTAAGAATGAGGAAGCAACTGGTCCTGGTGTCTTGCGCGAGTGGTTTGTTCTGGTTTGCCAAGCTATTTTCAATCAACAAAATCCTCTTTTTGTAGCATGTCCCAATGATCGCAGAAGGTTCTACCCAAATCCAGGTAATATTGCACGGCGATGTGTGTGATTTTGTTTAAAATGCTGGTTGTTGTCCTTAGATTTTGTGAAACCAAAAAAAGTGAATGATGGACTGCTTATCATTTCGGCATATCGAATGGAGTTTAACATATAATTAGCACTTAAAGCCCTAGGATGTTGAGTGAATATGAGTGGGTTGGCAGCTTTGACATTCCTGTTTGGTTTCCACCAAAACAGAATCAGAACCAAGAGTTTCAGATAGAAAAGTTGAACAAGCAGCACAAAGGATAGACGAACTGCACAAATACCCAGTCAGTTAGGTTCAAGACCTAAGTTTAACCCATTTTCTTTGCCTTCCTACTATTGCTCGTTTGATATTTCTGTCTCTTGTTTTTCTTGCTTCTTCTGCAACCGCCAGAGTGCTCTTGTGTGGGGAGAGAGAGGGTTGTGTCACTGGATGAGTACTAACTATGAATGTGCTATGGTGGCTAATATTTTGAAGATGATGATAGATGGGTTTGAAAGTTTTTTCTTGTAGAAAGAAGAGGAAGGCTAGTGATGGTAGATCACGATATTGGGGCTTTTGAGGAATGGGAAGTGGGAGTCAATCCTGCCAAGTAGATAATGAGTAAAATTTTAGAGACTACCTCGCCGAAGGACAAATGGTAAAGATAGTTAAAAAAAGTCAAACCAAATGGGTCAATCAGTCAAGTTTTGATCTTTGTTTATTTAACACTTTGTGACCTGAAACCAAGCTGTTGGAACTGGATCAAATGAATTTGGTCTGAACAAGGCGATGGTTTAACTAAAAAATTTTCATTTGATTTTGGAAGTATGAGTTTTTAGGCAACCTGGTTATTTGGCATGTTGAACCCCTTCTCTTTGCAGACCACACAATTATTCTTTGTGACAAAGATAGTCTCAGAGAACTAGATACACAGTGGAGTGAAACGTCATTGTATGGATTGTATGGCTGCATGTTGTCAGTTAAGGCTTAATAGTTGGTTTTATTGCTGTACAAAGATAAAGATTGATTGAAGTAATTGGGGGGTTGTGTCAGCTGGAAAGTCGACCTTACAAACGCAAGATTGGTCCAGGGGATAGAGTTGAGTTTTGCTATTATTTTTGCCTATTAGGAATTTGGGGTTGTTTACTTGGAATTCATTCGGTTCAATGACCTTGAAGTCTTAATGAAATTGCATGCTAGATGTAGAGTATTTAAATCTCATACAAGTAAGAGGAAAATGCAAAACCCCTTCAACTTTAGGTTGTACATGTTTGCCCCTTAACTTTCAACTGCAACATATTACTCTCCTAAATTTCATTTTGTGACAGCCGTTAATCCTCCATTATGATTTCAGTTAACATGTGCAATGCACACGACTTTTGAGGAGCGAAAGTGTATTTTCATCTCATTTTTTCTTACGTAAATCTCTCTTTTACCCTTGGTTCTTGTAGTTTGTTATTCTTCATCTCTTTGGGGATTTATTTTATTTTATTTAATAATTCGTGCCTACATGGAGCTGTGGGTACATAAAAAGTTTCTTGGGGGATTGCTGGGCCGTTGATAGTTATTATTAAAAAAAAAAAAAACTTTTGAGATCTACTTGTGAGGTCACCTTGCCCTTCTGTTAGTACAGTTCCGTTACCTTTGTTTTAAATGTCTTATTAGTATTGATAATCAACACTTGAGTGTTTTGCAATTTGAACATTTATTATGTCATCTTGTCCTCTGTCTCTACATATAAGTCCTCTATTTGACATTGGTCATGATGATTACCTGAGTTCTGTTGTTTTACTGGTACGCAGCCTCTACGGTGGAACCCCTGCACCTCAAGTATTTCAACTTCTCTGGTCGAATGATAGGCTTAGCTCTGATGCATAAAGTACAAGTAGGGATTGTTTTGGATCGGGTATTTTTCTTGCAATTGGGTGGATATTCTATTTCTCTGGAAGACATAAGAGATGCAGATCCTTACATGTATAATAGCTGCAAGCAGATTCTGGAAATGGATGCTGAATTTATTGATTCTGATGCTTTAGGACTAACATTCGTGAGAGAAGTTGAGGAGTTGGGATTGAGGAGAGTTGTGGAACTCTGTGATGGTGGGAAGGGCATGGTGGTGAATAGCAAGAATAGGAATGATTATGTTGATCTTCTTATAAAACATCGGTTTGTTACGTCAATCTCTCAACAGGTATCGCATTTTGCACAAGGTTTTGGTGATATTCTTAGCGACTTGAGGTTGCAGAAGTTCTTTTTTCAAAGTTTAGAGCTTGAAGATATTGATCAAATGCTACACGGGAGTGAGAATGATATTTCTGTTGAAGATTGGAAGGCACATACAGAGTACAATGGTTACAAATCTAATGATCCTCAGATAGTCTGGTTTTGGAAGGTATGTGCCCGTGTTTGTGGATTTTATTATTTGATTTGTTACCTTTTGAGTCAATAATCTCTCTCTGCATAGGGTAGTTTGTTTGAATGTTATCTGGTTTGTCCTTTTATTATCTTTTTTGTCATAATCTTTTCATCGCTTAGGCCTGTGGCGCCTCATATTCTGTTTTCTGTATTATGTAAAATTTTGGATCTGAAAGATGAAGCTGGACTTGGATCCTAATTAGGGAGGATATTGCCATGAGTAAATTCCTTTGGACATTACGCCTAAAGCTTATAGGCAGCACTGTTGGGTTCATTTAAGCATCATGAGTAATAACATTATTCTATGACAGAATTCAGAAGCAAAGAATGGGTTGAATTCAGTAAACCGCATTAAATCTTATTCATGAATTCTGCTGAAATCCAACTCTAAGTAGAAACAAGAAACCTTGAATTTGAGTTAAAGTAGATATGGCAAATTTACTAAAATCCTAGCATACCTCTAATTTTCATTAGGTTACTTATCTAAAATTAGCTAGCCAAAGTGGGCAATCAGCCATGCAGTCAGAATGCTTCATCTTCTTGGGGACTTGAGTAGATATGTTTACCAGACATAATTAGCTTGTCTAATCTGTGGGTGCATCATTTCTTCCCACTGGAGATAACTTGGCCTTGAGTTATGGAAGTGGTCAATTATTAGCTTCTTTCAATTTATTTTTATTGTCATTAAATTTTGCAGCTGAAACCAATAGTTGGTCAGTCTGAGCATGCTCTGGGAAAATTTGCTGAATTAAGACTTCTGTTTAAAAACCCTTGAACTTAGAATGTATCACAGAATCAATCTACTAAAATTTGGTTAGACATTCCACATGGATGCAAACATCTCTTCTTCTGTCCAACATAATCTTGGAGGAACATTTTAACCCATGTGATCAAGTTCTCCATACCAGAAGTACATGTTGTCCTGCTAGGTGAGAAGGTTATCACTTGCTCATGTCCTTAGTATGCTTGCTTATGAATGGTAAGTCATCCAATTCCTCGCGCAAGTGCAAGGTGCAATTTCATGGTACCTGTCTTTATCAACCAAAACTTACTAAATAAGTAAGAAGCATTCTTATGTTAGCATGGGTTCTATTTACATTAGGGGTGTGCAACCGGACCGGGTATACCCGGGAACTGGACCGGCCCACTCGGAAAATAGGGTCTGGAACCGGTTCTCGTTGAAATCGGTCCGGGAACCAGTTCCCAAAATTCAGAACCGGTTTAAACCGGTCTGGGAACCGGTTCCCAAAATTCAGAACCAGTTTTGAGTGATTACCCACCCGGAAACCTGTTCCTGGACCGGTTTTGGAACTGGTTTGGGAACCGGTTTTGTAAGTAGAGGTTCAAAACATTATTTTTTCCCCTGATTTCTATTCTTACTCCTTTAATTACACAGCATTTTTCCTCTTGGCTCTCTCAAACATGCATAGCACTCCTTCGTCGTTCCTCTTCCTCACTCGCTTCCCTCCCTCACCGGCTTCCTCTCACACCATCCAACGGACGGACGGCATTCATCACTGCCAAATTCTTGTGTATCACGTGGATTGGCTCGTCTAATTTCTCTTTTGTAGGAGGAGTTATGCTTCCATAAATAAACATCTTCATGTGATAGTTATGAGAATAAGAATAATATTAGACCTATATTTGTTGCTAATATTTATGCAATGTTATGATTTTTGTTTTGCCTTATGATTTTATTTATGATAATTAGCTTTATGGATCCTTAATTTTTTGTTTAGCAAAAAAGTTCATGTATTTATTTATTACAAGTGCTTAATGTTTCAATACAAATTAGGAGGATTACATTATTTTCTCTCATATTAATATAAAATTTGAAGTCGTATAGGATTTCGGGAGGTTGCAAAATCGGTTCTAGTGGAAACAGGGTTGACTCTGGAACCGGATTGAAAAAACAGAATGGGTCGGGTACAGGGTCCAATACAAATAGGGTCAGGTACAGGGTCCAGAAAAGGGGAACTGGTTATAACAGGGTCGGGTATAGGGTCCAGGTCTAGACCCCACCCACTTTAGGCCCGATCACCCCTAATTTACATGGCTAGGTTTGCAGGTGTGTGCTCCTGAAAGATAATCTGTACAGATGCTCTCTTGACTATCTCAAGCATAAAAATGGTTCTCTGCGTTTCTTAGCCTGGACTCTGCAGCGAGGAAAGATTGCCGTTGCTTTAAAAGGCATCGGATTTTTAATATAAAGTACGAAAGATGAAAATTCCTGATGTCTAGGCTCTGTGACTCAACCATGCAAGATGCATGGTGGAGGCTAGTTGCCATGGCAATACATTATGGACAGGCTGGGATTGTTGGATGCATAATGTGTTTGTACTCTCGTATGGTTTTTAGATTGCAGTTTTCTTTGGGTTGGACTTGTGGAAAGTTTCCTCCCATAACACTCTAGTCATGGTAATTTAGTGCTGAACTATTGTAGAAGAGTAGTGATGAGATGCAATTTTACATCACAGGATCAAAATGTAGGTCCTGAAGATACCTCATTACTGTTGGTGAACGATCCTCTAGATATGGCTGGAGAGACCTAGTTATTTCCCTAATTGGCATAAAATTATCTTCACTGATTTTATATGTTGTAATGGAAATTCTGCATTACTTTTCTCTTCAATTTCATTCTCTTGGTAAATCCAATGCAGATTGTCAGCGAAATGACACCACAGCAGAAAAAGAATATCCTTTTCTTCTGGACGTCGGTGAAGTATCTGCCTGTGGAGGGATTTCGGGGTTTGGCGTCTCGCCTTTACATATACAAGTCTACGGAGCACGTGAGCCGCCTACCATCATCCCATACATGCTTTTATCGTCTGTGCTTTCCACCTTATCCCAGCATGACCATCATGCAACAGCGCCTTTCCATCATCGCTCAAGAACATGTAGGCTGCAGCTTCGGTACTTGGTGACAATTCGATTTCATCATCATTTTGGGTAGGAAAAAGTCCTTAATTGCACATAGAAGATTCAGATCTCTCAACTTGTACAGCGTATAGGGCATCATAACCATCTGATCTATCATTGGACGCTTAAAGGGGGTGTTGTAGATATTTTGTCTCGTTCTGTCTTGTGTCGTTGAGGTCTTTGTTGTTCCCCTCTTTTAACTGTTCATACATATATTTATAGATGCAGGGTATAAATAAAGTTTGGGTGCAGGATGAAAGGGAAGCTCATCCCCTTTGCGGGACTTCATTTTTCTGGTAGAGATGGTCACTTTGCTTTGAATGTAGATATACAGAAAGATTGACTGCAATACATCTCTCTCTCTCTCTCTCTCTCTCTCTCTCTCTCTCTCTCTCTCTCTCTATCCCTCCTCTCTTCCCCAACCCACCCACCTGCGTACGCGTGCAAACACGCTCGATTATGGTTTGTCTGGATGTGTTAGTGGAAATGAATTCAATACTTCGATGGAGGAGACTGGGGAAGTTACAACCCTCTTTAAGAAATTTTTCATCATTGATCAGATAGGTATAGGCCATCGTTGAAGGTATGCAGTCATACACCACATGGATGCATAGGGCTATAGAGGGTCTAGACGACAAGGCTCCCAGAGCTCACTTTCGAGGAAGGTCTGCCTTGTTATCTCTTGCGAGGGAGGAAGAGCTTCAGGGTAAATAAACACTCAAAATAGGCAGAGATCTGTAAACACGAGCAATCTCGGTTTTGGCTGGTACATTACCTGTTGAGTTTTGACTACATTTTGATGTTGTTCACATTTTCTTTCATGTTGCACGGTTCTAAGGCATTGCAAACAAAGGTTAGGGGAGGGAGCTATTCCGGCTTTTGGCTTCGGCTTCTATGTTGTAGCGGTCGGCGAATGTTAGGACTCGCTGAGAATGGTTGTCTTGCTTATAAATGTAATGAATCGCTGACAATGGTTTGTCTTGCTTATAAATGTAGATCTGCTTAGGCCGAACGAAAAAAAAAGCAACGTGCAACTGCAATTGTACATCTCATTACATTCGACTGAATTCATTAGGCAAAAGTCTTCGTCAACAAAGTCTTCGTCAGCAACTTTAGCAACTTCGTCAACAACTTTAGCAACTTGATGAGCAGAACATTCGTTTTCATATAGGAAAGGCGCTGTAGGGCAAACCAATTAGCTTCAAAAGAAAGGTTCCACTTGAGTGGAGAGACAGAGAGACAGGGAGAGTGAAATTTCCACAAATAATTTTCATCTCGAAAAGAGTGATAATTTTTAATTGATTTCGTCAACTTCACATCAATTACATCGGAAAACGACTTGTGAACCTTGTTATCAAGTCCTCGAAGCTTATCCCTTGGCGCATTTGAAGGGGGCTTTTGCCAAATTACGATGTCTGCGCTCCCGCTCAACGTCAAAAAGGATATGCATAAAGGAGTCGCGCGAAATGACGCTTCGATTGAAAGATAAAATGGGCGCCAATCAATCGCGCGACTTTTATTCAAGCGTGACACGGAACAGAGAAAACAAGAGAGATCAGAGAAGTAAAGTGGGAGTGGGATTCTACTTTAGTCGTAATCAATAGAATCTCTCTCTCTCTCTCTCTCTCTCCGTGGAGATCCAGTCCACCTTTTTTCCTCCTTAAACAAAGGGGATGATGGACATGCCCTCTATTTAGATGTCGCGCCAATTGCTTGCGCAAAATCCGGTCCTTTCTTAGAGCTAAATCAAGGGGCCTCGCATCGGCTTAAAGCTTAAATGCCGCCTTAATCAGTCGAGCAACCGAGAAGTGCGGCGGGGTAATCATTCTATTTTCGATGTAGAAGAAGAGGACTAGGAGAGCGGACAAGAAACGATTATCTACATGGTCAATTTAGATCGGCTAAAAGCTTAAAGCCGCCTTAATCAGTCTAGCAATCGAGACACGCGATCGCTTAATTGTTCTATTCTCAATGTGGAAGAAGAGAACTAGAAGAGTGGACAAGAAATGATTATGTAAATGGTTAGGTTAGACCAGCTAAAAGTTATGTCCCTTCACCCTATTTTTGAATGAAGTTTGACAAAATCCATATTTGAATCACAGTATCTTCCGCTCACAATAAACTTTAGAGGTTACCCCTTATCATTATAGACAAAATTTCATCTTGGATCGGCGGCAGCTTCTTGAAACCTCAAGATCGCTTCCAAAACAGACGCGCAATAAGATATTCTAGGGAGCATAACATCATGGAACTAGGAGAAGTAGAAGAAAAGAAATAGCAAATTTCATTATTAATATCTCATCACACATTGCTAGTAATCATATGAAATCTCCCTCTCGCAACAAACGTCGCAGCCTCCCTCCGCCGCAATCCTCCGACCATCGCCCCCCCAAAAAAGCAAACACAGCCTCGCCTCAAATAAAACAATTATCAGCCATTCTTGCAGCGGCGGCGGCGGCGGCGGCAGACCCTGACGCGGCTCCGAGCGGGGATCTTCTAGACTCGATCAAACCATAGTAGCAGTACCACAACATGGTCCATATTTAATATAGGAAGAAACTAAACCGAGGAAGAAAAAAAGGACATAATGAGCAAAACCCGACCAACTTCGACACGCAAACCTAGGAACCCAAGAACCCCATCATAACTAAAAAAAGAGTAAACAAACCACCATGACGTTTTCTTGCGCACTCTCTTCTTGAATACCGGTGTGATGATTACTACTCAAGCTTCCTCGAATGCGGCTCGAGTGCCTGATCTCCCTTACTCCGCCGCCGGTGCTTCCACCTTGGCCGGAGTCTCCTCAGCAGGAGCGGCCGGTGCAACCTCCTCGGCAGGGGCGGCGGGTGTGGTGTCTTCGGCGGGAGCTTCCTCCTTGGCAGGGGCAGCGGGCACGTCCTCTTCAGCAGGAGCTGCTGGTGTCTCCTCGGCAGGAGCGGCCGGTGCCTCCTCCTCGGCTGGAGCGGCGGGGGCTTCCGCCTCGGCAGGAGCGGCCGGGGCCTCGGTGATGTCCAGTTCCCTGGTGGTCTCCTCGGCAATGGCTGGCTCTGCTGGCTCTTCTGCCTTGGTTTCCTCCACGACTTCCTTGGTTTCGACTTCTGCCGGCGTGTCGGATTCTACTGCGGGAACCGACTCCTCCGCAGCCGGCGCATCGACTACGGTTTCCTCGGCCACGGGGTGGCCACTTCTTCCGCGGGCGCTTCCTCGGTCTTTGTCACCTCGGGTGCCTTGTCCTCAGGCAATGTTGTAGCTTGTGCAACCTGCAATCAAATGATCATCAATCAGACTGGCAAATCTAAACTTCTACAGATATAAAAAATAATGGAAGATGTAAAAGAGTGCTGTCAGGCACTTGTCACAAACCTTATTAAATTTGCTTTGAAAAGCTAACATTTACTATTTTGGAGTAGATGACCGTAATTAAATGGTGTAACTCTTCCATTTTCTTACTGTCAAATATGCACTGCAATTTAACTATTGGATGTACTGCGTTTTCAGTTGTTTTGATTGCCAAGGCTCTTGATCTACTTATTACAAACAGTGATAAAGAAAATGAAGAACAGATCAAGTATCATCTTAGTCAAAGTGCACTAGGATGTTTTGATCTTCTTCTATTCTTTATGCATCATATGTAAATTTAATGTACCGGAAAACATGTAAGAAAAAGGATCCAAGATGCAAGCCAGTTTATTTTCCTTTGTTTTTCTCTGTAGACCGATTAAAAATTAATCAAAAATTTCATGGCATGAGCATCCCTATGGTTTGATGGGTTCTGATTCATGAGATCCGAAGATCAGGTCAATATTGTATACGCTGAGTACACTTGGCTGAAAACTTATTGATTGCCAAGGCTCTTGATCTACTTATTACAAACAGTGATAAAGAAAATGAAGAACAGATCAAATATCATCTCAGTTAAAGGACACTAGGATGTTTTGATCTTGTGCTACTCTTTATGCATGATATTTAGTTCTAGTGTCCCACAAAACATGTAAGAACAAGGATTCAAGATAAGCAAGCCACTTTATTTTCCTTTATTTTGTTTTTCTATCTAGACTGATGACAGATCAATTGAAAATCTCATGGCATGAACATCCCTGCGGTTTGATCGGTTCTGATTTATGAGATCTAAAGCTCAAGTCAATATCATGTGCACTGAGTATACACCTCGCGCGACCGATCACCCAAAACACTTTTTGATCGATCTGGTTGAACACTCAGCTAAGAGCATATATATATATATATATCAAGAATGATCATCAAAGGACATATATCTTTACTTTACAACTTACTCTATGGACAAATGGACACGATCAAGCTACCCAAATGCAAAGAATATGATACTGGAAACAAAATAACAATCACTCAAGGGCCAAAAAAGTTGCTGAAAATGCAAAAACGGTCGATGGAATCAAGGATCCGATCGACCATCGTTGTCACGAATCAATAAAAGAGCAGATCAACCCTTATTTCACTTGGGGTTTCATCCATTGAACGATCCAAACTCAAGAAACTAAAAAGCAAATAGGTGTATATACCTCAACGCTGGCCATCTGGAAATGAAAAAGCAAAGCTAGGGGAATGAGCAGGGGGGAAAGTTGATGGGAATCAGGGAAATGAATATATGGGGGGCAAATGAGGGCTGGTTTAGTGCTGCTTAGTGAAGAGATGATCAGCTGAGGGGGTATATATAGTGCCTCAAACGACTAATTTCATATAAATAAAATTGGGGTGAGAGAACTTGAGCTGGCCTGGCTGAAGAATCTTTGCCCTGTTGATGCATCATGTTACTGACATCAATCAATGGACAACACAACATGTCTAGTTGTAAATGTTTTCCCTTTTCACCTAAAGTATTATTTTTCTTCTGATAAGGGTTTTTTTTATTATTATTATTATTGCTTTGACAATAGTTTATAATAATAAGCTTTAGAGAAAAAAAAAAGGAAAAAATTACAAATGGTAGTGGCCAAAATTTCATATCAGCATCACACATCCTTTTTTTCTTTAGTGGGTTTCTATCTGTTTGCTGTGGATTGGTCTTGTAGGACACTAAACAATCATGCTCTCATGTTCAGGGATTTCCATTAGCTTAGCAAAATCAATCTGCCGCTAATCTTTTTCCCTAGACCTATCAAGGTGAAAGTGAAACCCCACCTGCTAGGAACAAATATGTAAATTTGCAACTTATCATATTGATTAATTTGGAACACCCTTATAAAATATGTAAATTAAAATCCTGAAATTCCCTAGATTTCTTGAAACACATGATTTGTACTATTAGTCAGAAAACGAATAAAAATCCCTGATTGAGTTTTGCATCCAGGCAAAGCCGTAGATTCTGGGGCAAATATTTTTATAAAAAAGCACTTCAAATTGTGATTTTCAAAATCAGATCGTACAGGAACGCGAGCTCGTTCATGTGAATGAATCAAGGAATGGTACACCTAAACTAAGCTGCAGCGTTTTTCAATACTTTGATTTTTTTTTTTTAAATTTAAAAATTTGCCTTTCCTATTTCTTATGCATGCGGAGTTGCCTCTAATCATGAATGGAAGCAACATGAATTAAACTCGAAAATCATGCTGTCAATCGAAATACCGAAATCAAGTGTTCTACTTGGGCACGATGATACCTACGCAACGGCAGTAATCGATTTATAAATCATGATTAAGATTGGAATGGATTGAGACATCACTGAGATAAGACTGTTGAGGTCAAAATTTAATTAAATCGTCTTTTGAAAGGGGACCGCTTTTGCTTGAACTGGTGCAGATGCATTTGATTGACGCATGGGGGTGGCGCCAAACAAGAGGCGACGGCGAGGTCGGTCGGTGTGCCCATTCGTCGGGGACCCGCGTGCATTAGCCACCATGATCGTCATCTTAGATCACAAGCAAGCATAGGACTATGAGGACCCTGATCGATGTGAACTCGATTCAAACGAGTCCTTCCCATCTTATCTTACGGTGCATGTGAGTTAAATTTGTGTAAATCGATGGTGATCACCATTGGAGAAGTACCAAAGAGGGGCCCACGACACCTGGTACGCATCATCGATTGTGATTTGCTATTAAAAATGGTTGGAATTAGCGGTGAATAGTTTCAGGTTTTAAGTGAAACCTGAAACCTAACCGTTGGAGCAAGTTTCCTAATTTTTAAATTTTGAAATTTTATAAAAAACTTGGAATTTATCTTATCACAGGTTAAAAATATCTACCTAGGTTGCACATGCACTCTTAATTGAATGCTCATAGTGAATCATCGTCTCTATTGATTGCTATTTGTTATAATCCATTAATCCAAACTCATATTAATACATGTGAAGATTGTGAAATATTTTAACAAAATAAGAGTCTTAATCATGGACATTGTTGGAAAAGGAAGTTTAAATTAGTGAGTTTCATATTACACACTCATCATTGGACGTTATGAAATGTCATAAGATCGCACGAAGATATAAAATAAGAAAAACACAAAATGCTTATTCCAAGTTCCACTTGGAATTTGTCCATCGGAATAGGTTTCCCAATTTTTGGAACTTAAAATTTACTCTACATTTCCTAAAATTTGGATCCAAACTAGTTCATGTCGTTCCTATTCTCACGTTCCCAATTCTACCTTGGAAACATGCTCACCCCTAATTGAGATGAGTTTAGAGCATGATCTTTTTGTATAAATTAAAAGGATGATATTGGAAGACTTACTTGAATAAATAAGATCCACAAATAGTTCAAAATGGCAAAGATCATATTCAAAATGGAGAAAAGATATACAAGCACAATAGATTCAATTTATGATTGATTGTGTATTCCAAATTAGCATAACAAATCTAAATACCATTTATTTCGATGGCTCTAATTGCTAGTACCCCACATAAAGATTGGTGGTAGGGGAACAGGGCAATGACAAGTCCGAATCTTGGATCGAAGGTATCGAGATATAGCTATTTAATCTTGCATTCTCATTTTAAAAGGCAAATATTATTATGTAATACTATATGAGTTAGATGGGTATATGTACAATCTCTTAAGAAATTGTTCATAAGATCAACGGATCACCTATAAATTAGGGGTGAGCAGTTCCGGGTTTTATACATATTCCATTTGAAACCTAGAATCTATTTTGTCACAGGTTTTAGGATCGGTTCTACCGAGATTCACCTGTATTATTAATTGAACGATTGATGATCTTTAACGACTATCACTTTCTACTACAATCCATTGGCCTCAATTTATATATTAACAAAGTATCTCAATCATAAAATGGAAGTTTAGATTGTAATTTTAAATTATACACTCATTATCAAATACCATAGAATATCGCAGGATCACATGAAAATATATACCAAGAAAGATACAAAAAAAAAAAAAAAATTTTAGGTTTTAAGTTCCAGATTCCACCTACTTTGAACCTGGAACCTATTTGTTAAAATAGGTTCCTCAATTTTTAGAATTTATAATTTATTCTACATACTTTGAAATTTAAATCCAGATATATTTCCATCGGTCCAATTCTTCAGTGTTAGATTCTATTCATGAAATCTTGCAAACCTCTATTATAGATATCTGCCGTCATTAGAAGTTCTACGCATCTATATATTTATATATGGAAATTAAATCAAATTAGGTTTAACCAAAAGTTATATGCTTTTTGCTATTCTCCCACTCATTAGCCGTCCTTTTCCCCCCTACGCTGATTCACTCTCGAATTGCTTAAGGAAAAAAAGGACCGAGAAACCGCCCTTTCCTAGGATGAAGCCGAGTAGGGCCCCACCGACCAGATGCTTTCCCCTGGTAGGACTTCTCGTGAGGCACGGGCCCTACCCTCTGAGCCGTCTGATCTGCCACGCAAGATCGCAGTCAGCTCGGCGCCCCCATCTGATCATCATGCCGTCGCCTAGCTTCCACCTCAATGAAAAGGACAGGGCCTCGTTGAAAGCAACTTTCGTTCCTCCCTGCAAAGGATCAGACTACAAGCGGTAATACCATCTGGAATGCATTTGATATCAGTATAAGAGATTCATGGTGGGAATGAATGATGGTTAAGATTAGCGTTCTTTGCTTTTGCTTGGTGTCGGCTACAGATCGGAGTACCATGATGTCCTTTGAAATTTTAGTGTTTGCTTAATTACTTTCGTGGATCTCCATGATTCCCCAGCCGACCTTATGAGAACGTCTTGGCATGAGTGCTGGTGCGAGGGGCTGTGCGCAGGGAGTGATCTGATGCGGGCTTGCCGACGCCCTGAATGATGGGGTTAATATGAAAAGTAGATCTGGACTTGGAGTTGGCTTAGATCAGCACAGGCCTAGTCAAGATAAAGTTTCAAGTCTTAACGCATAGTGAAGAGACGACGGAAGTCGTGAGTGGAATTGGCATCGATTCGCTATGTTTGATCTACATCCATGCAAAAGGATGGACCAAGTTATTAAGAAAATGGATGAAGGAATCGGTTTTAATTATTTTTCTCCTTTCTTTTATGGTGGGAGTTATCAAATTATGACTCCTAATGTTGAAAAGAATGCAATAAATTCCGATCCATGTGTGCATACACTGCATGCATAGGTTGTGGTAGCTACAGTTGGCTCAGAAGGAGTATTTTCAATTGGAGTTGCTAAATTTGTATTGTATTCTTCCATCTCCAACGCTAGTAGTTTAAAGTCCATATCATACAACTTTTTTGGTGAAAAAAAGGTCCCACCTTCTGTAGTATGGGCCATACCCTTTTGAATCTAGGCTAGTAAAAGGAGGGAAAAAAAGAAAAGACCCCCAAAACCTACAATCATACATGTCACTCCGTAAAGGGTGGGAGAAGAAAGTTGCATCCTGAGGTTTTTTGGACGGTGGAGATGGCCCACCAAGTGGGGCCCAACGGCCATGATTTGACCCATTAACCTTGATTTTCAATTGATTCATAGATGTCCTTGTTCAGTGCCTAATATCAGACAACCTGGTCTAAATGGCCTGTTATGTATGTCTGGTTTTTTTTAACGCGCATTCATGACAATGAACATGGTTAAACTTGGTATGCTAGGCTGGTAGGAAAGCTTTAAGCTTTTGGGAAGGGACCCACAAAAGATTGAATAATTTGGAAGCTGATTTGACAGATAAGCCCTAATGGGTCCCAGGAATCTAAAAGTTAGATAACATGCTTAAGATACTCCCTTTGGATACAAATGCTTGTCCAATTTGCCCAATTTCTATCTTCTAGTTTGCTTTGCATTCACTAGCCGATCAAATTAGACTAAACCCCAACAAGGAACTTCTCTTCATGGCCCCCCAAATACTAAGGAAAGAAAGCAACATCTCTAGACATTGAGAAATCATCACCCAAAAGAACGATTGGACCTCAGAAGACGAATTGTATCGACTTTGGTGGGACGTATCGACGGGTTTCTCGGGAGTTAGAACCGGACGAGCCGAGCATGCTAACCGTAGTACGTTCTCCCTAGCGATGGATTCCTTTTGTGCTGTCTTTGAGCGACTCGAGAAGTGTGAAAATGAGTTCGGTTCCCCGAGTGGGTTAAAGAGATCCTTGTACCGAGGTTTTCGGCTTTTTGACTAACGACGCTGCGCGGCCTGGACATTTCACGACAAGCGCTATTGAGCCATTGATTTCAAACTCCAAAGGGGAGTGCAAAGAACGGACAACCTGAGTAACTGTAAAAGCTAATCAATCAATTGCTAACTTCTAAACCGGCCACGCCGAGGCTGGCCCGGGCAACCTGCTTTGTCTGTGGCCACTTTGCTTTACCTAACTAGTGCCAGGAAAGCGCGCACCGTGCAAATATCTTTTTCCCCTTTTGCGTTCTGATTGAGCCGACTTCCCCTGTACCAGTGCCCATCGAGAGCTGGTCATAGAAATTGTGGGCCTTCTGACAACCAAATTGTACACCAAAGCTACTCATCCGAAGATTCGGATATCAGAAAAAGACCTGCTTTGTTGTTCTTCGCGCTTTATCAATCAACGCCCCCAGATGCTCCTAGAGTTTCAATCCAAAGCGGGCAGGTCCTTACTTGATGATGCACAGAGAGAGAGAGAGAGAGAGAGAGAGAGAGAGAGGTCATATGGTACTTAACATATGACTTCTTTTAAAAGAGATCACTAAATAGGCGCTGCATAAGATTTCTGGTTTCTATACCTGAAATTGCAAAAGAAAGATGACAATTATTTTCTAATCCGTGGAGGAACTGATGAGAACTTAAATCATACATCAATCGGAACAGGGGTTTTAAAAAAGATTAGGACCAGAGTGTAAATGTTCCCTATATTGAAGAGCACATAATCCTAGAAGAGACGACTACAAAGATTGTCGCCACTATCTCCTATTGTCAATGAAGCCTCCAGACTTTGCAGCTGGCCAGAACATTTTCACTAAAAATCAAACATGGGATGACGGCCAATGAAGTAGAAAAACATTGCAGATGCAGGCATCACTCAGCGTACAAGCTTCCTCAATACAGCTTCAGCACGACGCTCGAACTTGGGCATTGTCCAGTCATGCTGCACTATGTCAAGGCCGTCTTTCTCAGCACCCAGGCTCTGAAACAAAGCAACAAAAGGGCCAGATATAAGCAAATTCATCACGGATGTCAATGGATGGGCAAAAGTCTCATTTCCAAGTAGGTAAAATTACACTTGCTACACTATAACCATCATTAAAGTTTTGCACAACTTTTGGAAATTTCACTTTAAATCTTGAAGTGGACACTACTAATATCTATATCTGCCAAAAAGCAAGTATGCAAATCCAATATTCTTCTCCACCCAAAAAAAAAAAAAAAAAAAAAAGGATGTGACTCGACCGCAAAAGAGAAAAGACCAGGCGTAAAAGGGAAAACAAATTTACAGAAATTCAGAAAAGACACGACAACATCATGAGATGTGAGAGTTAGGCTATGATTGGCAGCCAAGGGGGAAAGACAATAATTGAAAATTTTGAATTTCCTTCCCAACCGTTACAAAAATTTTTAAAGTTATCCAATTTTCCACACCCACCCTCTACTTCCCTTCCCCTCCCCTCTGTCCCAAATAAAGCATCAGTTATCACAGAGGAAATGAATGAGGGAGTTGTGGCCAAATACCCCACTAAATACTCCATGAATAAGGAGTCAAAAGTAATACCATTGACAAGTGATAGCAACAATTATATCAGCACATCAAACAATGAATAGCTATTGTTAAAGTAGATGCCAGTAAACACAAAACTTGCAGCTTCTCAGCTCGAATGGATGAAACCAGAAATCTAGCCAAACCACCATAGAGGCTGATGGATAAGCTGTCCAAGTCAGAGAACCATGAGAAATGAAAATAAATTTTATGACTGGGAAAACAATTTCACCACAAAAGATGTAAAGCATAAGGGGATCACATTCACTGTCAAGGACACTGACCAAGTAGACAACAATTAGAAAGGAAAAAGGCAGAGAATAGCAGTGGCACACATCCAAGAAATAATGTTCAACAAAGAAGCAAGAAAGCGCATTTGGGTAATTACCCTGGTTGGGTCGAAGCCAAAGCCAGTCATCTGCATCATCCGCTGTGTGTCATCAGTAGCTGCAACAAAAGCATCACATCGGCATATTTGAGAGTGTTATTATTAGAACCCAAAACATTGTCCAAGAAGAATGTCATTAAACTAATGCTAACCATTTTCTTCTCCCAAAATGATACTAAATAGACCTCTTAGCCCAAAAAGGTTGAGAAAGTACCTGATAGAAAGAAACAGAATTATTAAATTACACGACAAATGAGACAAATTATTTAAATTGATAAAAACAATAAACATACCACGAGCGACTGCTCACGTAGCTAACATCAACGGTACTTAAATCAATCCCATTTTGCAACATTGCCCTAAACCTTTGAGTGAGTGGAAAGGGAATTTTGGCTGGGGAAAAGAAGAACGATTCAGTCATTTATTGCATAGTAATATCAGTCTGTACAGAATGCATATCCATATGCATAGAACAGTATGAAGAACAATTAGCACAGATAGTAGATCCCATCTAGGTAATTGCTATATTCAAAGCTAAGGGAAAAGAAAGGACCTGCTACAAAACCGGAGAAGAAAAAGTTGACCCAGGCAAAAGTCAGAGTCTGGATAAAACAGGCGCACCCATTAGACAACTCATCTGGTTACAGGAACCAAACCCAAAATCCAGAGCAGTAACTTGCAATACCTGGGGTATGATCATGGACAGGTTCTTCTTCATCATATCCATAGCCATATTCGGATCGGAAAACATTTGAGCTTGAGCATTCGGAGCCTGGCCCTTTGGCACATATAGCAGTCCATTCTCCTGCCCCACCAAAGAAACAAATGCAATAGCCACAAGCCAAATTAGCTAAATGCAGCAAACCAAAAACATTGCTCAACCTCGTGTCAATAACGGGCGATTCGAATGTACAAAAAAATATAGCCGTCGCTGTTATGGCCATCAAATATCATCATCAACCATACAAATCTACTCAAATTAGATGGCGCAGCATTCGTAGAGACAAACCCATGAGCCAATCACTTTACCAACTTCGAATTAAGATCTTCAAAATCATTTTTTTACCTATCAAACACGAAAGCCAGCCCGTTCAGTGCAAGGGGATTAAATGCGTAATGCAGAGAAAGAATTTATAACCCCCCAACACTCGAGCACAAGCCAATCTCGGAGAAGCTAAATTTGCTCGAATTGAACATTCTCGGGCGCGATCTAGGCACAAGAAATTGCACCCACAAGACAGAGCTCAGCCAAACAAGCCTAACCTCGTTGCTGTAGTAGAACCTCCGGGCGCGGAACGACTTGGGCGGGATGAAATTAGCGGCGGCGCGCAGGTTCCGAGCCCTAACGATCACCTGCCTACAAGAGATCGCAACCGTGCGGGGGAAAACCCACCCGAAAATCAGAATGACCCAGTTGAATTCAGGTCCTAAAGGCTACAAATTCAGCGAAAAACTGATGGGAAACGAGAGGGAGGGGACGGACCCTTCCTTGACGAGCTTGGCGTCGGGGATTTGGGAGGAGCGCATGAGCTTGGAGACGAAGTAGCGGAGCACGCCGATGAGCACCATCACCACCGAGAGAGGGATCAGCACCCAGTCCCTGATCGCCGTGTCCAGCACCAGATCCTCCGCCATCGCTCCTCTTTCTCTCTCTCTAGACTTTCTCTCTCCTCGGTTTGTGTTGCGACTTACTGAGCTATGCAAAGAACGAAGGAAGGAAGGAAGAAGAAGAGAGGCAACAGATCTGGGCTCGGATTCGGGTCGGGTCGGGCAGGCCCACGATTGGCCAAAGCTCCGAAATTTCTTTGGTCCAAGCCCTCTCCTCATCGATCCAAAGGATGATTGTTTTGGGCCAGGAAAAAGCACTTGTTTTAAATGAGGGGAATACCTTAAAAAATCCAAAACTATATGGTGATACAAATATCTTAATTTTTTTTTTATATTGCCAAAATCCCTAAACTTGTCTATTGTGACATAAGTACCTTTAATTTTTTTTGTGTCATGAAAAAGTCCATATTGTGACAAATATACCTAGTATGGAACTGAAATAGAGGGTATATATTTCACACTGGTATAAGTTCGGGGGTATTTTATGAAATAATTTTTTTTTGGGTATTTGTGTAACAATAGACAAGTCTAACATTTTAGTGATAGAAAAAAAATTCGGGACATTTGTGTTAATGGTTTGAGGTTTTTTGTGATATTAACCCTTTTAATAACAAGGGTCTCTCTCCTTTTTGTTCTTGTTAGAATAACAAGGGACTTGTCAACAATAACATGTTATAATTATTTAAGGCACGTCAAAGCATGTTGAATTTTTGGAGCTTATTCTTCTTTTAGTGTGTCGCTAGAAGACAATGATTTTCGAGTTACGATAAATACTTACTTTGTTGAATGCCCTAAAAGCCTTTTTTCGATGGCATCTTGATTATTCGAGAATTGGTTTTCACACGAAAACTGAATTATTTGGCGTAGGTTGTTTGCTTCGGCTAGATGGTTGATTCTCTCATTTAATTTCTTTTCTCACCCCCATTGACATGTTGAGCATCGTGATTAGATCAAACTCCATGCTGGGCAAGGTTTTGTAATAAGGTCATGGACCATCATGCCAGTTGATAAGCTTGTCATCAATCTACCTGTTTCGAATTCGCTATTTCAATTGATGATTTTTCAAGGTTCTATAGTTGAAAGGAGATGCAGATCTGTAGCTTGTAGTTTCATGCAATTTAAAGGAAAAATTTCATGAGTATAGAATGTTCAAAGGCAAAGGAGTGCTCTGCAGCTTTAGCACAGAGAAGGGGAGATCCCTAGCTTGTCACTGATGCATGATGAAGTTGCTTTATTCTTTTCTCATAGAATCACCCTCAGCTCCATATTCAATCATTCTTCAGATCCCTTAATCTTTTTTTAGCTATTTATGCATTCGCATCATCTTTCTCCAGTTGAAAATGGGTTTACTGGTATTCCCTCTATCTGCCATGCTATGCTGCAGAGAAATTATTTCAAGCACCCATCCATGCATCCCTCAACCAAGTCATTTCCATGGCATTCACATTCATAGTGTTCCTCCCACAACATCTAATAGCTTTATTCCTAGTTATCATCTACCCGGATCTTCGCATAAACCATGGATTTTGAGGAGGAATAAGGACTCACGCTTAAAGCCATTAACCGCTACCAATTCACCGTCGTCAGGAGAGGATGATCACCAGGCTCTTGAAGCTGTCCTCAAGCTTTATGAGGCAATACAGAACAAAAATCTCCGAGAGTTATCGGATATTCTTGGAGACGAATGCCGTTGTGTCTCCAACTTCATCCCCTTTTTCTGGGCATTCCAGGGGAAAAAGGTAAATTCAAAGCTTGGTATTGAAATGCACATAGACATATACTTCAAAGTTCATGGCTGTGTTTAATCATCTCCTTCAGTTCATAACAAGAACTAATGCCCATTTCTAGTTTCCGTTGCATTGAAATGACAAATCTGTGTGTTAGAAATGGCACTTGTTCTATATTGGGTTCTCAGTATGAGATGTTTGCATTATTCATATTTTGTTGCAGCAAGTTCTGGCATTTTTCTCTTATCTTATCAACACCTTGGGGAACAACATCGAGTTCGTGGTGCGACCAACAATGCATGATGGAATGACCGTTGGTGTCTCGTGGAAGCTAGGTACCCTCAATTAAGTCTTTCCAGTTGAGATTCTTGCCTTCAAATATGAATTATGATCTCATATCTTGCTTCATGAACATATAAGCAGAATGGAACAAGAAAACTATGCCTTTAGGAAAAGGTTTCAGCTTCCATATATGCCAGATATACCAAGGAAAAGTGCTAATAAGGTAAGAAGCTGGAAGAAAGTCATGACTAATTTCAGTGTCACATTTTTCTTTTTTAATTTATACTTTTCTTATAACGTTTTTATTTTTGGTAAATTTTTTTAGGAATGTAGAGATGATCATGGAATCGTTTCCTCACATGGATATCTTCAGATTGGTATGAGTTCTACAAGTTATGCCTTTGCAAATGCATATGTAATATCTTAATCTCAGTTTTGCTTTTCTGATTGCTTCTTTCCTTGTTTTCTTGCAGAGGATGCTGGGATTTCTGATGAGCATGTCAGAGAAGATGAGTTCCTACATACCTATGGAGAGGGAATCAAAGAGGACTGGGTTCCTTATTTTGCTTGCTCTGCTTTCTTTGGCAGCAATTTTTGTATTGATTCTGAAGATCTAGTTTCAGTAGACGAGGCAAAAATAAGAGAGAACTCAAATTTTCTGTCTTTCTTTTTCATTTTACTTTTCCATTGAATAAGAAGGAACTGTTGCGTCAAATTTCCGGGGCACAAGGGACAATAATGAAATCCTAACTACTTTATGCATAGTTCTCTCTTTTTCTACAACCTTATTAAAGTTTAAAGATTGCTATAGTAAGCTTCTTAATAGGCGAAAAGTTGGGACAAATGACAAATTGAAATCTTAAAGAAACACTCATTAGCAAATTTTGTCCATGCACATAATAGAAGGACCCCATTCTAATGTAATTGGAAATTTCAAGAACCCAAGAAACTCTAGCGATGTTGACAATGAATAATAAATAAAAGTTTGGAGATCATTTATGTCATAATCGATAGAAAATCATTACAATCACTGCACCATTCATATATTAAGGCGCTTTTGATGTGAGTTGATGTTGAGATAGTTCATTTTCTTTTTACCCGGTGAAAAAGAACGTTAGAATCATTTTCCTTCCATTAAGGGATTATCAGTGATGTTTAATGATGACCTTCCCTTTGATTATTGGACCCTCCCAACTCCCTTGGAGGCTTTGAGTTGGGTCAACAATCATGGGCAAAGCATGGAGTCCTCCAATCTTTCAAGTGGAGAATGGAAAGAGAAATTTCTTTCAATATCAAAGCTATAATTTGAAATAAGTGTATTAGAAATACAAAAACATGTATAAGTACCATTCAACTTTGGAATTTTCTCATTGTGCAATTAAGCCATAAAATTTATGAGCACTAGCAATGGACACCACCATTTTGATTTTTCTTCTCTCTCTCCTACTGAGATAATAGCAATGCAACTCAACATTTCAAGCAACTGCCTGCACCAACGTTTTGATAGCTCCAGTCTTTCTCTCTTCCCATCGGAATTAACAACTTTCGGTTTACATAATTACCATGAGACTTTACAAAGGGCTATTGATGGCTTAATTGACAGGCTAACCAATAACCTAAATTTTGATGGCTCCAGATAAAGATTTTTATTTTCGCCGTAAATTAAAAGGTTGGAGATTGAGTGGATGCATCCATCCTCTCTTGATTTTAGTTGATTAGATGGCCGAACTCATTATGAAATGAAGGCACTTGATGATGGTTGTTACTAGAGGGGATGTGGCTCACAAAATTGGTAGAGACTAAACTCTCTAATCTATAGGCCAAAAAACCAGAAGATTCTTATTCTTAGACAGATGATATGAACCAATCGATGTGCCAATGTAATTTGACCTCTGTAACATACCCAATTGTAAGAACGTTTTCATACATTCGACTTTAGAACTGATGCTTACAATTTCAATTCATGCCATGAAGAACTTATGTTTTAATGGGAGCCATGTTGGTGGGCTATTGTGCTGGCTTCTCTCTAGGTAGTCAGCTAATTAGGGTCGTGCCCTTGAATCGTCAACCAAATAAATGGAAAATTGCAACTAGCATGCCAAGATGATTTTAGGGATAAGAAAATTAGAAGTCTAAAACTTGTTATAAAAGTCTGTCAGTCAAAAACTTTCAAAAAGTCAAAAAGTTTTAAAATTTTCAAAAGTACAATCTTAAAACTTTAAATCAATCAAATCAAGTCATTTTGTTTCTTAAAACTTGTTAAAATGATCAAATCAATTCATTTTATTGATAGCATTTTTGAAATTTTGAGGACTTGATTGTATTTTCATGATAAGTTTAAAGACTTAATTGCATTTTTTGAAAGTTTTGGACTTAATTGCACTTTGTTGATAAGTTTTAAGATTTCGATGCATTTATCTTATGATTTTATTTTGATCAACCTCAATCATCCCATTAAAAACTTGTTTCTTATATTCAAAGTGCTAATTAACATGAATCCGAAAATTAAAGCTTCGTATTTTATTTGACAAAATGGCTATTTTGAGCTTGCTAGGAGTTTCATTCCCAATTGTACATGGTGGCCCTTTGGATTGAATCTTGGTAATTACAAAGCACTCACGTGCTGATGATTCCTTGAGAAACATGCGTAGGAGCTGTCTTGTGCATTGAATAGAGCACCACCAAAACCCACGACGTGACAAAAATGTCGTTGCATGTGACATGATAATCCCAAGGAACATGACAGGATAATTGTTTGTCTCGTGAACGAATAACACAAGTCACTAGTACACCTTGGAAAATTAATTATTGATAGAAAGAAAAAGGTTCTTTTCCTAATGGAAAATCGCAAATCACATGGAAATATTATTAGTTGTTTGTATATACGTATTTATTTTTGAAAATGGAAAAATGATTGATCTTTTTTGAAAATGGAAAAAATGGGGAATTTACTAATTATAATGATAGCACAAAAGTTATTTTTTCCCAAGAAAAGTCATGAATTGCATGAAAAATAACTAATTATGGATAGGTTCATACTTCTCAACAAAAAGTCATTAACCATAGTGAAAATTATTGATTATAGTTGCTTGATGCATTAACCCTAATTATTCTATATGAAAATTATGAAGTACATGGAGAAAAATGAAAAAAATTTATTATTAAGAAGCTTATTTTTTAATTGTGAAATTACTATACTTCAAAAGTCAAATTAACTTTCTCATAACTACAAGTACTAAAACGCAGGTGAAATGTGACAAACTATATTTTCATACTTATTTTTTTGAGTCTAAGGTTCTTAATGACAAATATAGCTACTTATTATAGCCAATTACTGGGTTAATATGTACGTTTCTTTGTGAAAATTAACTTTTAGGCTTTGATTGGAAGCATTACTTGTTAATTGAAGACACTTCTCATGAAAACTGGTCAATAACATGAAATTTTTTTACCAGTATGTTATAATTACCAAATCCTTGTGTATTATAGATACACAATTCCTTTCTAGTATAAAATTAACAAAAATAAATACTACTCAAAAGATGCTTATTATGTCACAATGGAATTGCTAAAATCGAAAAATTAAATTTCTTCAGCATACTCAACACACTTATTTATTCACAATTATCTTTCTAAATTACAAGTTTCCTAATGACACAGATAAGCTGCCTATTCAATCAAATCACATGGTTAATGCCTTTCGAACAAATCCATACATACTAAAAATCGCGAGATCTGCAAAGAGGTAAAAAGAAAAAGTCATTTCAGCTGGAGGTGGGAAAACCAAAAGAGAAAATATCAAAAAGCAAGAAGTAAAGAAGAAGAAGAGGTCAAAGCAGGGGAAGGAAAGACAAAATGATGAGCGAAATCCAAGGCGAAACCCCGGTGGCTTTGGTTCGTGCGCGGATGTGCGCGTGCCTCCCCTCCATTCTTGGCCTGACTGAGTGACCCTCACGATCTCCTCCCCCTCTCTCTCTCTCTTCCTCTGTCTCTCTCTGTCCCTGTCTCTCTGTTTTTTCTCTGTCTTGCGAGCTCATTCATACACAATTTCGCATCACCACATGACCGTTTCCGCCTTGGAACTTCCCTAAACAGCAGCCCTCCTCTTTCTCTCTCCCCCTCTCGTCCCTCCATTCTTCCTTTCCTCTGCTCCCTTTCTCTCTCCTCTGCGTTTGCGTTCTTGGGTTCTCTTTAACTGGTCTGCATTTGCCTTTCTTGGATTCTTTGACCCAAGTCCCTCTTTTTTCATCTTTTCCCTTTTTTTTTCCTCCGCCTCTCTCTGCTTTTGATTTCATCGGGGGCGTCCTTCTTGTTCTTGTTCTTGGTCTCTCTCTCTCTCTCTCTTCTTTTCGTTCGCAAAAGCAAGGATCTTGCTGGGTTCTCGCTGTGTTTTTCCCTCAATTACTTCGAACCCTTTTCCTTGTGTTTTTCCATTTGGTAAGTGAGCGGGGTTGGTTTTATCCTGCGCGCGTCGTTTGGACGTTGCTTTTGTTCTTGTGTTTTGGATGTGCTGTTGATGTCTTTGGCCGTTGGAGTGGCTTCAAGTTCCAAGACCATGGGATTTGATGAGAAGAGCAGCAGGTCCAAGGAAAGTACAGAGGTGAAGACGCCTCCTAATGAAGAGGAGGTCGAATTGCATGGGGAGAAGATTCACAGGACCATGAGCGAGAGCTCCATATGCGCCACCGAGGATGATGAGGAGGAGGACGTGAAGAAGATTGACTTGGGTCCTCAGGTCACTCTCAAGGAACAGTTTGAAAAGGATAAGGTTTGCAGAAAGAAAAAAAAAAGAAAGATTACTTTTTAGGCCTGTGTTGAAAGTTGCTGGGGTGTGAGTTTTGTGGGTTTTTGATGTTGATGTTTTTGAGAATGGAATGCAGGATGATGAAAGCTTGAGGAGGTGGAAGGAACAGCTTCTTGGAAGCGTGGACTTTGATTCTGTTGGAGGTAATTTTTTCATCACCCAAAGGAAAAAAAAAGTGTACAAACTATTTCCTGATTTGACTGGCACAAGGGATGTGAAAATGAACTAGGATAGGGTCATCTACAATCAACAAAAGTTTGGCAGAACTGAACAGTTGGCTTATGAAGTTTGCAATTTTCTTAAAGATAATAGGGAAAAAAGTTCCAAAACATTGTTCGTCCAAGATTGCTGATCAATGGAGCGCATGGATTGGTGCAATTTTGGTTAATGTGGTTGAAAGTAAGCAGATCTGTAAGCTAGTTTCATTTGCCACAGTAGACAATAAGGTTTTATTTCAAACTTGTTTATGATTGGAATTACAGGTTGCAACTTACAAATGTTTGTACTCTGATCGTACGGGAGACTTTATATAGAAAAAAAGTGCAACAACATAAAATGATTCATACAGCTGACCAAACTTAGTGGGATGAGGCTTGGTTGTTTTTCTTTCTTAAGGTTATTTTGGTTAGATAATTTTGTAGGTGTCTCCTTTTTACGATCGCCCTAAGTATGTGTGGATGCTTCAAAAGGTGCAAATATACTAGCTAAAATCCCTCTAAAATTAAGCTTGCCAAGTTCATAAGATGGCTGAGATTACTGTCTCGAGAAAGGGCAAGATCTAAAATCTGGTTCCTGTATGAGGTAAGGTGATCAGTCTATAAGGAAGTTTATCTTATGAATCTTTTAGTCTCAATGTGAGAGATCTGTCTTTGATTGAGAAAGCAGACTAAGTATGCGCATGAGAGCTGACGAAAAAGAATGAAAAAGAAAATCTTTTTTAAAGTAGCTTTCAAAGCGAGCTTGGTTGTTGGAGTGCAGAGCCTAGTGTTTTGGCTCTCTGTTTTTTGTAATTTTAAGTAAATGCACAAATTTCCCTCGAGTTCCAATTTGCTATCGATGCCATCACTGAGATTGTTATATTTTTCCAAGTGTTGTTTCAGAAAATGAAATCAAGTTTGAGATGAATGCCCTGTTAACAGTCTCTTGATGTCCTTAGCAAATTCAATGCTGGCTTCGGAACTGCATATTTCTGGTTGATCCAGAGCTTGAATGATGACTGGATTGAGTAATTGATTGAAAACTCCTTTTTTCTAATGATGATCTGAATTCCATTTTCACTGATCATTTTCTTTTCATCATTCCTTTGCAATGTAGAAACACTGGAACCAGATGTCAAGATTGTGAGCCTTGCAATAATTTCTTCTGGTAGACCTGATATACTACTGCCAATTCCTGAGAATGGAAAGCCCAAAGGCTTGTGGTTTACTTTGAAAGAAGGCAGCCGTTATAGGCTCAAGTTCACCTTCCAGGTCAGCAACAACATCGTGTCGGGTCTCAAATACAGCAACACAGTATGGAAAACCGGTGTTAAAGGTAGTGCCATGCCCCTCTTTTCTCAACCTTGCAATTTCATGGTTTGTAAATTAAGCTCTGTTTTCTTCTCACCTTGCATTGTCTAATTTTGCAGTGGACAGCACAAAGGAGATGATCGGAACTTTCAGTCCACAGCAGGAGCCCTACACGCATGAAATGCCTGAAGAGACGACACCGTCTGGCATATTTGCTAGAGGATCGTATTCAGCCAGAAGTAAGGTTAGCTCAGTTACTTCTACTTTTCCCTCGATATAATGCACCAGCAATGGTAAATGAGTTATGTTAAAAAGATGATGGAAAGTCTTAGATTGTCGGTGCTAAACTCTTAAGTGATGGAGCATCTTGGTATACATTCTTAGACAAGCTGAAATTTCCAAGACTATAATTCACTTGTGTGGATGACAGCTTGTCAGTTTACTATGTGCAATTCCAAATTTCAATAGTCAACTTGTGCAGCTCCTTCCTGTATCTTGATTGCTAAGTTGCCTTGCATGCATTTTCATAGATCATGATTGATAGATAATCATGAGGCATTTCTTCTAATTCAAACTTCATGTCTAGGAAAAGGGAATTTAAATGTATATAGGTAATGGAGGTCGAAGAATTGTGCAACAAGTAGTCAACTTGGTTTGTTTAGATATCCAGTCATCAAAAGGAGGCATGAAATTGGCCTTTAACATTTAAAACCTGCTTTTTCTGAATCACTGGTTCACAACAACCTTGGATTCATATTTGTCACCAAGATTGATTTGTAGAAAAGAAAAATTAGTTGGTTATTAGCTCCAACATTGATGATTTGTGTGAGGTTATATCTTTCAAAAACTTGATCGCTAGATAGAAAAGTTCGCTGTAATTATCTTCTCACCAATGATTTCCGTGTGTTATTGTTTTTACCAATTTCCTTTCTGCTTTTGTTTTTGACCTCTAGTTTGTTGATGATGACAACAAGTGTTACCTCGAGATCAACTACACTTTTGACATCCGAAAAGACTGGAGTTCAACTTCATGAAGCGCTCTCCAACTCTATCAAACATGGCCCGGGTCTTGCTTGTTTCACAGGTTGATGTATCTGATGTATTACCATAGCTGTGTAACTTATCTTCAGTTTCGTCCTGGATGGTCATCTAGACATTTGAGACAAAATATTTGTTCGAAATGTTATTGGCATGAAAATAGGATTGAAGAAAGAAGCTGCTGTTCCTTATGAGTGATTTTGGAAGTGGTGCATCTGAGCATTTTCTGTGTCTCTGTCTCTCGCTCTTAATGAGCACTGTGATCACAAGAACTAGTGGTCAAGAGCAATGTATGTTTTTGTCATCTATATCTTGTGGTATCTTTTATCTGATTCTGTGCGCAAGGAATTGGTGAAGTAAAGGCCTACTCACTACTTGTATTTGCTTCCTTCGCATTAATGGAGTTGCTCAAATTTGTTGGTGATGCTGCTTTTGTGTTTGTCTCCCTTTCTTTCGCCCCCTTTATCCTTTATTTTAGTTGCTGTTTAACTATTTGTGTTGGTCGGTGTTTGTTAGTTTCTATCCTGTTTGCTGCATTCTGGGATTCCGTAATAGATTTTAACTCTTGGAAAGGAGAGAGTTTGTGATGAGTAGAGAAGACCAGTATGACTTGTATGATGAAACGATCCAGGATGGACGGGAATGAGTATCTTAATATCTGTGTGTGTTTGTGACAGAGAGAGAATATGAGAATCCAAGAAGTGAATGTTATTTCTAGAAGAAACAAAAAGAGGGAATGGCCAATGGCCATGCCTGCCTTTACGGTAATGACAATTCCATTCTTTTGTTCTGCTAATACATAGGCCTCGGCCAGTTTTAGAGGTACAACTCAAATCTTGTCCTCATATTTATACAACTGCAATGTTCAAGGGCCGTGTCGGTCGAGTCTTCTTGAATCTTGTCTGTCTATAACAACAGCCCAAGTTCCGCAACCGCTCGGTTCAGAATCAGAGTGGATTACTCTTTTGTTGTGCAGAAAACGATACAACTTTTATACACCCTTAGTCTTTCATGCCTGATCTCAAATTGCATAGAAAACCTTACGAACTTTACACACGCTTAGTCTTTCATGTCTGGCCTAAGAGTTCAGTAATAGCAACACCATTTTTTTTTTCTGAAGACTATCAAGGGAAAGAAGATTGTTCGTCTGACCATTCTTCCGTGCATCCCTGGCTATATTACAAAAGCAGCCGCACATAACATGCTTTGAGGTCGTTGATTCAACATAAAAAATTGCCGGTTCATCTCACGCGGCAATAAAATGAATAAAGTACCGACCATTTTTTTATTCCTGCACAAAAAAAGAGAGAGGTCCATTTAAGCATTGCTAAGATGAGAAACAATAAATAAAAGAAGCAGGCAAGCCGCTTACTAGGTCTTTGCTTATTGAAGATACGACTGACCTTTTCTTGTCAATATTCTGACTATAAAACTCGCGCATATTTTATCACGTTCAGCTGTCCAGCGAAGAGATCCAAAGACAGTGCAGCTGAAAATTAAGGAACAGGGAGGGGGGAGAGAGAGAGAGAGAGAGAGAGAGAGAGAGCATGGAAGGAGAGATTTACAACTTCTTCAAGGTATGCATCACAGCTTTGATGTCTCTGTGCTATTGCTACATAGTGGGCAGGATCATCCCAAAAGGCACTAGAAGGCTCTTACCGATTCTTCCCGTCGTGGCTCTCTTTCTTTATCTTCCTCTCAATCTATCAGCTGTGAATCTTATAGGCCAAACTAGCTTCATCATTTCATGGCTTGGCAACTCCAAGCTCCTCCTCTTTGCCTTTGGCAAAGGGCCTTTATCTTCAGATCCTCCAATCTCTCTTCCACGCTTCTTGGCCATTGCTTGCTTACCCATCAAGATCCAACAGACGCCCCTTAAGAAATCACCACAGAGGACACAGAACACCAAAAATCACACACGCTCACCTCAAAATAGCCACCATAAAGAAAACCCACTTCCTCAAAATCCTGAAAACATTAGACCCAAAACTATCTTGCTGCTGAACTATCCCACAAAAGCTTTGCTTTTTGTGATGCTATTACGTGTATACGACTACGGCGACCATTTCCATCCAAACCTGATCTTGTTAATCTACTGCTGCCACCTATACCTTGCCCTTGATCTGATCTTATCATCCATACAAGCCACAGCTCGAGCAGCCTTTGGGATGGAGCTGGAGCCGCAGTTCTGTGAGCCGTACCTCTCGTCTTCACTTCAAGACTTCTGGGGGAAGCGGTGGAACCTCATGGTCACCAACATCCTGCGATTGACCATATATGAACCACTCCACTGTGCCGCGTCGGCGGCAATCGGGCGCAAGTGGGCGGCGCTGCCAGCAGTGATGGCCTCCTTCCTGGTTTCTGGGCTCATGCACGAGCTGATGTTTTTCTACATGGGGCGCGTGAAGCCTACTTGGGAGGTCATGTGGTTTTTCGTGCTCCACGGAGCATGTTTGGTGATCGAGGTGGTGGTGAAAAGGAAGTGTGGCGCGAAGTGGCGGTTGCCGAGGGTTTTAACGGGTCTGATGACGGTCACATTCGTGATGGTGACCGCATCTTGGCTGTTTTTTCCACAGCTCCTGAGGGATGGTGTCGTCAAGAAGGCGTTGGAAGAGTATGCAGCTGCAGGCGAGTTTCTTAAGGATGTCGGTCGAGCTGTGATGTCTTGGAACTTGTAGAATGTCTTGATGTGACATTTCATGATTCTGCCTAATCAGGGAGTTGGGTATGTTAGCAAGTAGACATTCCGTGCCTAAATTTGATGGAAGAAAAGGGTAGATAAAATTTGAAATGAGGCCTCTCTCGTTCCTTAATGCGAATTTCGGCATCAATTTTGTTTTCTGCTCTGTCATTCCCATCTCTGTTTCAGGCAAAACAAGATGATCTTTATCATTCTCTTTAGATGTGGGTAATTAGTGAAGTTTTTGTAGCTTCATAGAATTGATTTTGCATATGACAATCATATTAATGATAGTTTTTAAGTTAGGATTTTGGATGATGATTGGAAACGTAGTGATCTTTTGATTCTAAAACCTTACTTGAAATTATTCATTAATATGATGGGTCTGCAAGTGCAAAAGGGATGCATAAATAATAGGCATTAATAACTCGTGCATATATGTCGATGTGTTCGGATCAATGGCTTTAGCCACAAAAAAAGCATAGTTGCCGGCCGAACAAAGGAGAAAGCTCAATGGTGACAACTATGAAATTTGGCAAATGAAAATCCAAGATGTGGCTTTGGAAAAGCAAAAAAAAGCACTAAAAGCTCTTGACCGTGTTATGGAAGATCTTGAGAATGCTTTGTGCGCCACCTTGAGCTAGTGATGATTGCCTCAAGGCATTTGAGCTGGATACGGATATTTGCTGTGTTGCTTTAAGCTCGAAGAGGCTTCAAGCTCTAAGCAGACATTCCGTGCCTAAATTTGATGGAAGAAAAGGGTAGATAAAATTTGAAATGAGGCCACTTAATGAGACAACATCATCGTTCCTTAATGCGAATTTTGGCATCAATTTTCTTTCCTGCTCTGTCATTCCCATCTCTGTTTCGGGCAAAACAAGATGATCTTTATCATTCTCTTCTTCTTTTCTTCAATCTCGACCAGAGGTTGAGGACCCAGTGACCGTAAAATGCAGAACCTAAGCTACTATGCAAATTCTGACGCTCTTTGGACACAACAGCACCTACAGTCAAACTCCAGTAGCTTCAAAATGTCTAATGGAGGTTCCTCTAAGATCTTGAGATTATCCTATTGCAAGCAGCCCTTCTTTGCCATGAAATCAGCGCAGCGATTTGCCTCTCGAAATCTGTGCTCCGTCTGGTATTGGGTAAAGCTCCTGAAGTTAGTCCTTCATTCCGAAAAGAGCGGTTCCGGATTCTAATTTTACATGTTGTTTTATTAAGAAACCTGTCACGAAGGGTTTCTTGCATCAAGTTCATTGTGAATATATGACATTGCAGAGCAAGTCTCAGACCCTCTCTAAGAGCGCACAATTCCACATTCGGGGTCGCCATGGTTCCCCAAAACCCGTAAAAGCCTGAAACCCAACAGCTGAGGAGATCACGCAAGATGCCCCCCACCTCACACTAGACCGGGGTTCCGAACTACTTATCCATCCGTATTCAAAAGTTGAGTTCACTTTTGTTCGATGGCCTTCTGAATCATTTCATTTAGATTCCATAAGATGCCAAATCTCTCTTTCCAGTTCATTATATTAGAATAAGTTATTAGATGGAGACACACGACATGTATCATAGACAAGCAATATCAGATTATATTAACACATCAAAAGTTTACTAAGTGTAAGTGATATAGACATGGGAGTAAGCAAACAGTTACAGGGGTACAATTAAGCAATTTTGCTATCTATCAAGAAAAAAGGTGAGAAAAGAAAAAGAAAGAAAAGAGAAGGTTCAAACTCACCTTATAGTGCTTGCAAGACTGGATGGAGCCATCGGATTGTTTCTTAGCCTCAGCTAATTTCCCATGGTCGAAGATATCTACGTTGCGATCCTTTGGCAATTCTGTTAGTGATACATCATCTACCTTTCTACCGATCTGCATCGACGAATGGTTAATTGATTCAAAAACTCTTAACTTGTCAAGGTCCTCGACAACATGTAGCCCATCACAGTTAGGGGTGTATAAATACTTGAGCTTTTTTAAGTTTGATAAACCATGAACACTTCCCAGAGAACAATAATCCGAGGTGTCAAACGCTTCCCTGATTCTGATGTTCCTAGTAGTTGAATTTGGAGTATCTTCGGGCAACCCCTAACCAGAAACTTTTTAAGCTTATTTAATACTCGGAACAGAGAAATTAGTCCCTCCACAAATAATCGACTCATTGGCAGATCTACTTCACCTGTATAAGCTAACCTTTCCCAAGGACTCACAACATATTGATAGAAAATGCTTCCAATGATTCGCACAGCCCTGCAAGTTGGATCTCAACTAGCTTTGAGCAATATCATACTTGTACCAGTTTTGAGCTTCCTCATTTTTGATAGCATGAATATCTCAAGGGGTTGACAGCTTTTCAAAACCAACTCTGTTAAATTTTGAAGTTGAACGCTGTTGAGTTGAATTTCTTGCACTTGAGACCGTGAGAGCTCTATACTTCACAAATTTTCTAATTTGGATGAGAGTGACAAGTTGAATTGAAGTTGTAAGGCTTAAATTTAACAGAGGTGGAGGAAGTTGCATTGCAGGTCCAACCTTGACAAATGAAGATTCTTTAATCAAGGAAGCCTACTCAGTAGGAGTAGGGACATTGAAAAGATTCAAGCTCAGCTCATTTAGTCTGGATAACCTCCCAGTCCACCCTACTAATCGGCGAATTTTGCTTCCTTCTCTCCAACTAGAACCATTAGATAGGTCGAACTGAACCAAGCTAGTCAAATTCGAGAGAACTCAGACTACTTGCAACGACATAGATAACACTTGTAGATTGTTTAAACTTGGAGGAAGCGTTGGCAGTTCTTGAATCTTATCACATTCTACTCAAGTGTCTGCAAGTAAGGAAGCATACTATCTGTCACTGGAACTTCATACAAAAAAGGGGCAAACTTGGAGAAGTTGACTTCACCAATCATGACTTCGAGCATTTCCATTGCAAAGTCAAGCACCGAAGATTCACAAGGTCTATGATTTCTTTGGGCGGATCTTCAAGATGATGGCAACCATTGATATTCAAGTTGGTCAGATACTTTGATTCCCAATAGAGCTGTCTATTTTTCCCAAATTGGGACAATGATGGAAAATAAGCCTCTCTAAAAGCATCCGAAGGAGTTGCAGGTTCCGATTAAGTGAGAACAATGTAAAAGAAAAAGAACTTTCCCTTTTACTGCCATTTGTAAAAAATGAACGCCACTATTCATCGGATGAGTTAGATAGAATAGAGAAAAGCATGACAGGCCATGATTAAGCTCCATGGCTTTGAATCATCTATGAAGCTATTGTCTGAAAATTGAAGAAAGACCACATTCTTTTAAGTGCATATTGGTTGAAGGCCAAAGCCCGAGCTTAAAAGGAAATACGAATTAAAAGAAACGAATGCCTTCTAGGCAAAAAAGAAAGGCCACATATACAGTACAGACAAGAGGGCCTTTATTCCCGGCCAAAGGTGACATCTTCTAGGTTTGCTTTGCTAGACGCCACTGGCATTGATCACTCAAATAGACATGTACGCCCTCCATTGCATTTTCGAGTGTTTCTGTACACTCTAGCTCTGCTTTCGGCCAACTTCGTTCTGACTCGATGGCGAGCGTCCTCTGACTTCTTTGAGACAGGGGCCTCTCCAGTTCCACTGTCAAATAATCGGCCAGTTTCCCATCTCTACCCGCAATCAACATCACAATCTGCTGAAGCTCTGGCATTGGAAAGACACTCTCCTCGGCCTACTCCTCTACTTTAATTCCCGTTTGAAGTGGCTTTTAATCAGAGGGGAAAAAACAGGGCAGGACGCAATGCAGCAAACTGCTGAAGCAGCTTTCCCGTTCCTGTTTGAAGCGGCTTTTAATCAAACTGTAAAATCTTAAATAAGTATTTGAGGTGCTTTTGGAACACACCTCCTACTTGGCCAACCCTAACCACATGCAAATTCAAGAAACACTCATTTCAGTCAGGGACATAAGTCACTTGATTAGTGGATAGGTGGACCACATAAACTATGTTCTTGTAACGTCTCTGTTAGCTAAATTGTTTTGAGTTGTGCACTGAGTATCCGATTCTTTTAATGTTCTATCTTTCTTGTAGAAATCGCAAATCGCTGAACTCATTTCCATAATGAATAGTATTAAGTAAGAAATGGACAATAAAGTGGAGTATATTATGTAAAACCTGCGCTAAACTAAATAGTCCATTCTATATATAATGAAAAGAGCATTTAATAAGAAACTCCAAGCTATTCTATTTTTTTTTTTTTAGACATTGAAATTTTTTCAATCATTTGTGATAAAAACTGACCTTGTCCCATAGATTTGTGCAAATATAGAAATTTCTAATATACAAAATAGGAGAGAAAACGGAAAATGGAAAACAGGAAAAGAAGAAGAAGAAAAAAAAAAACACGAGCGCAGAACAAAACAAATCTGTGTTGAATGGGTTTAAAATAAATGAGACCAGATTTAATTTATTTTGTTTTTCGATTTCGCATAATTATTATAAATCTGCTTGAAAGGTTGAATTCATGTTTGGGCATGGCCGCGTCAAGACCAAAGAGAAGAGAGAGAGAATGGTCTAGACTCACCTTATCACGCTTGTAAGACTGGAGAGGGCCCACAAATCCTTTCTCAAACCCACATAATTTTTTGCAATGGTCGATGTCTATATGGCAATCATCTGGCAATTTGGTGGTTGACAGGTCAATCAACCTTTCCAAAGATTCGCAACAGTCAAACCTTTAACCCTTCAAACACTCTAGCTGGTCGAGGCCCTCGACAACCTGTAGGCCACTGCACTGAAGAATGATAAAGACCGAAGGTTCTTTAAGTTTGGTAAACCACGAAGACTTCGCAGCGAAGGACAATGGAAAACACTGAAGACTTCCCACGATGCCGAGCTACCAACAACGTGAATCTCGAATATCCCATTGTTACCTGATAAGGTCGAAACTTTGCAACTTCTTTAAGGCTTTCGTTGAAAGGATTAGTCTCCCTTTGCAACTAATCATCTCATTAGCGGTCTCATTGTTATCATGCCCCGCTTCCCCCATGCAAACTAGCCTTTTGAAGGACCTACAATCAATTAATAATCAAATGCTCAAGTGATTCGGACGCCCAAGAAAATTGGATCTCAACTAGCTTTCCGCAATAATCCACCTGGACATCTTTTAGCTTTCTCATGCTTGATAGCCCGATGCTCTCAAGGGCTTCACACTCGGACACATGCAACTCCCTTAGATATGGAAGTTGAAACCCATCAATTTGAATTTCTTGCATTGGTGACTCGCAAAGGCAGAAAAAAGACAAATTTCTCAAGTTTGACAGAGTTGAATTGGAAGTATTAAGGTACAGCTTTTCCAGAGACAAGGGAAGTTGCGGACAGGTTTGCAAGTCCAATCTAGACATATAAAGTTCGTTAAGTTGAGGTAGGGAAGCTAGCTCCGCAGGAGCATGGACATTGTTAAGTCTTAAGCTCAGTCTTTTCAGCTTGGATAACTTCCCAATCCACCACAACTCACCGGTACAAAGTTCACCTTCTCCTCTTACTCCATCTAGTGTCAACTCAATCAAATTAGTTGAGTTCGAGAGATCGGGGACTACCCACAATGATTTAGATGACACTTCTAGATGGGTTAAACTTATTGGGAGTACAGGCAACTCTTGAATCTTATCACAATACCTCAACTCCAATCTTTGTAGGCAAGGAAGCATGCTAATGGTCTTTGGAACTTCACTAACATTAGTACCCGATAGATTTAGGATTCTTAGAGTGGACAATCTTCCGATTCCCGAAGGAATTTGACCTTTTAAATAAGGATCATCCACTTCAAGCACTTCCAGATTCTGAAGTATTCCAATATCTCTAGGTAACTCCCATGGTGCACCTGATGCCTCCTTGGGTTTTATAAAATACACCTCACATAATGATCTCAACTTCCATATGGAATGTGGTAAATTACGCACTGCGCAATACTTTATAGTGAAATGCTTCAAATTCACTAGGTCACCAATTTCTTTGGGTAAATATTCAATACTTTTGCAATGCACAATCCTTAGGTCAATTAGACACTTCAACTTTCCAATAGAGCCATCAATTTTCCGCAAATTGGAACAAGAGCTGAAAACAAGCCTCTCTAAATCTGGGCATCCAGAGAAGTCCAGTGTTCCATTTATTTTAGCACAATTTTCAAGAGAAAGAACTTTCAATTTTCTTGCCATCTGTCAAAATTAATGCAACATTCAATGTATGAACAATCATATATTACTTTCAAATAAATAGGACTAGAATACATACCTGGATTAAGTCCTGTAATCTCGAGTCATCTAAGTAAAGATTGCTTGAAAGTTCAAGAACGACCATGTTCTTTAGGTACAAATTAGTCCATTCATTTTTTCCCAAGGAAAATTCCAAGACAACCATCTTAATTTAGTAAGATGATTCTCAAAGTTGCCAACAAAGATTCCTCCACTTAACTTGAGGAACCTTAGATGTTCAAACCTACCAATCTCTTCACTTTGAACAATGACATTAGGGGAATCTCGTGCATGTATATCAAGATATAGTGCTTGAACATTCTTTTTTATCTGCATACAAGAATGGGAAATGAGTGATATTTGTATTCTATTTCATAAAGGAAAAGTATTAAAGGAAAAAGAAAAAAACAAGAAGAAGATAGAGCATCCTAAGTCATGCAGAGGTATTATTGCTAGAAACTATCAGTTCCTCTAGAATTGCTTTACCTCTTTTGTCTGTATTGCATCAAGGGCTCCTTATCGGTCCATATTCGACTACGCTCTCCGGGATTCATTGGATTTTCCATGCAAACAATAGTCCTACCAAGATCTCTGAGTTGATCGTGCATCCAAAACACATTGTTCTCCAAAATCTTTACCAAAGACAAGCTAATGAGTTTCTCAACTCCTGAGTGTGGGAAAAAGTCACAATCTTCCCACATGTAAATTGCATTTCTCTTATCCTGACCGATGAAAAAGCATGCGATATCAAGGAAAATTTGTTTTTGCTCGAAACTTAAGGCATCATAACTGATCTTTAACTTTTCATAGACATTCTCGAAATGTCCTTTTCTCAACCGGTCCAATGTCTCTTTCCATTGTTCTATCATCTTTTTGCGGCAAAGGAATGAGCCAGTTACTTCAAGAGTCAAAGGAAGTCTCCCGGTAGCTAATACAATTTCCCTTGAAAGATCATTATAATCATTTGGAGGAGAGACACTACCAAATGCATGCCTACTGAAAAGCTCAAGCGCTCTATCGGTATTCATCACCTCCATTTCATAATCTAAAATTTGATACTTTGGGGTGTTAATATCCTTATTTCTAGTTGTAATCAATATTCTAGATCCTGGATACAAATTTCTCTCTCCAACTAATTTCTCTACTTGTTCTCTATTATCAACATCATCAAGTACAATGAGGACTTTCTTATTGCAAAGTATGTCTCCAGCCCTCTCCATTCCATAAGCAATTTCATCAATGGCCATTGTTCCTGCACGATGGCCAATTTCAGAAAGTAACTTTTTTTGCAACTCAACTAAGCCATTAGTTCTTGATGACTTCTCTCGGACATCTTCAAGGAAACAACAACACTTTCCAAAATGAGAAGAGAGTTGGTTGAAGACAATCTTGGCGATTGTCGTTTTACCAATACCGCCCATACCATAAATTTTAATCAGTCGCACACCGCTAGAGTCGATGTCTAACAATTTACTTACTGCTGCTACTTGATCTTTAACTCCAACTAAATGTTTAGTCACCGATCTATGTTTTGTCTTCAGCTTTTTCACGACCTCCTCAACTACCAATTTGATGAGCTCACCATGGCTGCCACAATGGAAAACCATTTTTACTGGGAGAAAATGCAAAATCACGTTTACCTAGCTAGAAGTAATCTTATTCAAGCACCGAATAAAAAACACAACATTCGGACAGATAATGGGACCTTAAAGATCTCGAAATGATCTTCTAAGAGTCCATATTGGACATTAACATTACTTCAAAACACACAGCTTATGCACTTGGCAACGCGTGCACCATGTCAAAACCCGAAATTTGATTTGATTTAAACACGAGATTTTAACAATCTTGGGACTATTTTAATAACTTCATGCAAAATAGATATATTTATGAATTTGAAATTGACATTTTGTGATTGATGTTCAAGCAACGACTATAGAAATTGAACACCGTGTATTCAAGAGGAGAAATGTTTTCTGTATTGCAAGATTAAATGATTAGATAGCAATGAGCATGACATTTCAGTAGCCCATTCTTTTTTTCTGCCACCGCCCATAATCAAATATTAATATAGCTATGTAGCTATTAGTATGATTATTCGCCCATTTGATGAGATGACCTTGTTAATCAATTTCACATTTTTTTTTTTGACAATTGTAGCATAGGTTCCTCGTTTAGTATTACTATAATGAAAGTCCCACCTCAATAATACTGAAATTTATACCTCTATGATTCGAGTGTTAACAAAAGTTGGGGAAACAAGCATCTTGAAAGCAATTAGCTTACCCCATATACTTCTTCGCTTCCCACCCCTTGATCGCATCAACATACATTAGAGCCTTTCTCCACTCATTTACTTCCTCATTTGCTCAACTTCTTCTCATGCTTCAAATTGAGTATGGAATCTTCATACAACGGAGTTTTCAGCTTAACATCATTAGGCTCCACATCGAGGAAAATAGGTAGGATCTCTTTATTGCCTCCCGAGTTGGAGGTGTTTGCCACGATTTGCACGAGCTCACGGAGGCACCATTGGCTTGAAGCGTAGTTCCGAGAGAATATGAGTATGTAGATCTTGGTGTTATCGATTGCTCGCCGAAGCGATCCACCGATCCTTTCACCAACACGGAGCTCTTCATTGTCTCGGAAGACGCAGATTCCAGCATCGATCAAGCTATGATAGAGGTAGTCGGTAAATCCAATGCGGGTGTCCGGTCCTCTAAAGCTCAGGAACACTTGATACTCGCTTCCCAACAACCTTCCTTCATCTGAGCTTGCCATAGTAGTAAGTTTGCTAAGCTTAAACAGATCTCTCTCTTTTTGCCAATGTTCTTAACAAAGAAAGAGGCACGGTGTGAGGAAATAATGGAGTAGATATAGGAAAACTAATCAAATGCTATGGGTGGATGAGAAATGGTTGAAGTAGAAAGTCGTAATTTTTAAAAGAAGAAAGAAGACCATAAAAACAAATGGTATTGGTCGATGAGAAATTTGAAAAAAAAAAAAAAGGCACCAAAGAGGTGACAAAACGTGGTTAGCAAACTTGCATACAGTTGCTGGCCCCCATGTGCGTAAGCTATGGCTAGATATTTACAATATCTATTATATATGGCATGGCCGGCTTGTTCAAACGCGCATGCAGTTGCAGGCCCCATTTGAATTCTCTCTCTCTACCGTCTTCAACGGGTCGAAAGGACAGTGATGATTATGCCATGCGATGAACCGAAGCCAAGGAATCAGTCTCTCTCTCTCTCTCTCTCACGTCACTCCTTGAGGAATTTAATAGGGATGAGTGTTCCCGGTTCTACCCGGTTCAGTTCCCGGTTCTAAAGGGACCGGTTCCAGTTCCTGGTTCCCTTTTTCTGGGAACCGGCAATTCCCGTGTCACACCCCAAATCCCCGGGCATGCACACATCCCTCGGTGGTCGACTAAAAATGCGATGTTCCCAGGACGTGTCACTGACCCATTCGTTTTATACACATGCGAAAGCGAATTTAAACAGATATCTTGACAACCATCAAACACTGGAATAGTAAAATCATATGCCAACACCTTTGCACAAAACACACTTTATATACATATTAGGTCAAACCTACAGGTCTATATACATAAGTTTGGTCCAAAAAGGACTATTGAGTCACCTATGCTCCGGACCCTTCAACCTCAGGCCCTGAATTCTCCATCTAAGGACTTGAAAAATTTAAACCACGATGGGGTAAGATAAAAATCCCAGCGAGTTTACACTCTAAACCTCAATTAGGACGATAATTCACTCAGAGGCAGTCCTAACATGCATCATTCATAACTTACCTCGACATGATAGGACTAAATATGAAATTTAAAATTTTGCTATATTCCATCCACTAATTGGTGAATTGCAATAATATAGCTGTCATGACCTAACTTTTCCATTTGGAGGGAAAAAGAACTATATAAGTTTAGAGGTATTGCCTAATTTAGGCTAACGGCTCTTGATTAGACGTAGAGTCTCCCAAACTCATATCTCTTGCAACATTAAATTTCATTTTTTAAGTTCTTAACAACTTAAGTATTTCTAAGAGTCACTACTAGACTATTGGGGTCAATTAGAAATCAATCGAGAAGTGAGAGTATCGCTACGATTCCTACGCAACCAAAGATTTTAGGGTCGGGCACTTGATTACGCTAATTTCTATCAGGGTCCTTTCAATTCCTCTAACTTGGAAGGTCGCTACTTAAGTGGTCACACAATCTTGACTATCAATTATAATCCCAAAGGCATCAAAGTTACTAAATGATCATGCAAATGTTTTTGTATGGTTTGTTTTCATCAAAGCCTAAACTAATTTTAACCTATTCTAGGAAAGCAATAAACAACCAACTTATTGAAAGACGATGTGGTAAGTAAGCACCCAAGTATTGAAATGACTTCAAAGCAAACGTAGAAAAGAAAATCTGATACAAGATCCCAAGACATGATCCTCCCATGAGTTAAAACCAAGTCATATTCAATTTCTTTCAAAAGGATACTCCACTAGGACTAAGTCACATGTATACTAATCAAGTGAAACCAAGTCATATCTAATGCTAAAAATTAAAATTTCAATGAAGACCTATTTCCAACCATTTTCTGATTTTTTTTTTCGGAAATTTTAATTTTTTTACGAAAACTATTTTAAAAAAAGTTTTAATTCCGGAATTAGGGGCGTGGGCCTCTTCGCTGAAATAAATCCAGCCCATACTAAGCCCATAACGCACCACTCTAAGCATGTCAACATTGTCTCTCACCCCCAGGAACGCCCACAGCCTCCTTCCCCAGCAGACTGAGAACCTCCAGGAACTTACACACGAACACAAGTCAAGCTTCAAGTTAAAAGTAACCCGGGCACAACCGCAAGCTATGTCCGGCCACCACGCACCACCATCCACATACAATGCCATTAACCATCTCTTCCGAGCACCGCTACGAGCCATCAAACATTTTTTTTTCAAACAAAAACCATGCAGAACAAATACGCACAGGATGTGAATTGAGAAAGTTGAGATGCAGCTAGTTTGAGTTTTTACCTAAAATCCTCATTCGTATCAGTGATTTAAAGACCGTATTTCTCGTCGAGAATCACCATCCATTTCCATTGAGCCACATAGAAGGCCCACAGTGGCAAAAACGGATGTTTGCTAAATTGCTCGGATATGGTAAAAATCAAGTCGATGACGAGTGGAAGGAAGCAAATGCGGCAAGTGGCCAGTGTTCAGAACAAAGAATGTCTAAAATATGATAGGTTCGCTTTTTCTAACAATGGATAATGCGAGATGATAATCATGGATCTGGCTTATGCATTTCATCGAACACATAGATAGCATGGATTGAGAAGAAGGTATTGACCCACACGGGACTCGAACTCGCGTCCAGATTCCAAGGAGATCGGCAAGCAATGTTCGGAATCAACGCAACCAACTTATTCAGACCTGACACAAGCATGAACCGAAGACAGCGAGTCTCCACGTCTTACTCGGAACATGGCGAAGCAGGGGGTCCAATGGGATGAGCGTTTTATCGCGAGAGTCCCTACCCAACTCGGAGACGGCGGCTAGAGGGCGAGCTCGAGACGAATCGAGCTATGTCTGGCCGCCTCGCAACGTCTCCGAGCCGAGATCTGCCGATGGCTTCCTCTCTCTATCGGAATCGCTCTCTCTCCTCTCTCTCCGAACGAACTCCCCTCTGGCCGACTCTCCCTCTCTCGCTTTTAATGGCCAGCGGCAGGCGCGCATGGCCTCTGCCACCGCCAGCCTCCCGTGGCCGGACTGAGCCCGACCCGAGGATCACGCCGCGACGTCCTGCTCTGCTCTGCTCTGCTTCCCTGTCCCTGTACCTTGCTCCTTTTCTTTTTTCTGCCGAGAGCATGAGGGAAAGAGAGGGAGAGGAAGAGAACGCTGGGCCGGTCTTAGGCGAAAAGAAAAGGAAAAGTGGGCTGGCCCAGCAGAAGAGAAATAAAAAGGAAAGGAAAAAGAAAGAGGCCGGGCCGGCCTGCCCCCGGCCCAGTGGCTCGACTTCGCTTTTCCCATTTTCTTTTCTCTTTTGAATCTTTTTCAATTATACTAGTAATGCAAATGCTCCTAATATCTATATGCTGTGCAATTATTTTTCTAGGGGTTAAAAATTAATCCTTAATTTTCTATGCAATTAATGACTGATTAAACGAGTCGTCAAAATTTAAGTATCAACAATAACAGCTTATTTTTATATCCTATACATAAATAGTGATAGTAAAAATCTCTCATGATTCATTGCTAAAGAAATCATAAATGTACAATATAATCCACCTCTAGCAATCAATCTATTAAAACTTAAATAGCACATAAGTTCATTACAGCATTCCGACAATCAATCTATGATTATTAATTTACGAATTTTTTATTTATAAAAAATAACTTTTATAACATGAATATAAGAAGTCATATTCATATTTATTCTACCCCTAGATAAGATAATTTTATCCGAGTTATATCCAACATTATCCTATCTTTCATATGAACCAAACATAGGATAGGAACCGCCTTTTTATCTTGGCTACGAATGTAGTCAAAGAGTATTTCCTGTACATAAAGGGAGAAAATTGTCCACGACACTCGAAATGAGTACGTAATACTTTTTTGCTTTCTATCTGCAGCGTAGCCATCTGATTTGTCGTGCAAGCCTTACACCAGGCATGTAGAAAACAAAAATTTAGAAGAGAACAATGGAATTGACTCTGAAGGATTTCAGATTTGATTTTTCTAGCTAATCCTATATAACTATGAAATATATGAATCTAACAGAAAATTTCGACAAGTCCATCACTGACAAACGTGCTTTTCACGACAATAAAGAATTAACTTGATCGTAACATGAAATTATCAATCATTGAATTACGTAATCTCGTTTGTGCAAAATAAACATACAAATCAAATGAATTTTCTCAATTATTCGACTTTTTCACCCATTATATAAGCTGACTTGTTTCGGCAACATTCTTTATACACACATACCATTTTGTATTACTGATGGAAGTCCCTCTTCAATTGTAGCGAAATACATATGTTATCAAGTTTTGAGTAGTAGTACTATAGGCACTAGAGTTTTACTTAGGATTGCTTCTTGAAGGACAGAGCGATCTAAATATTAAGTTGATAGCACTTCTGGTGAAATCAGGAACACTAACAAATGCATCACCAGAGCAATGTCCTCCATAGCACCAGTATTCTCATTTGCATTAATTTAACTTATGAAAATCAAAGGAAAACAAATCAAAGGCAACATGTTCACAGTATTCAGCAAAACGTATGCCAAAATTAAATAAAAGAAAAATAGAGCATGATTTCTTCTTGAGATGGGAATGACCTTTCCTATTTATGAGGATACCTTTTTTGCCATCAGGTGTATTTTCGATTCCAATTCCAAATTGAATTTGGAAGTGGTTCGTGAAGAGCCTTGAAGAAGCGTTGGTGGATTTCTTTCGGTAAAGTTTTAGTAGCTCTAGCATGATTCCTATGTCTTTGAATTTTAGTATTTTCCTTCGTTCTATTGATTTGTTTGCTTTGTCTTTGCAAGTCGGAAAAAAGAAATTTAGAGTAATAAGGATCTTAGAATGCTCCGGGGGCGTGTTTTGTGATTAAGGTGGTGGTGAAAAGGAAGTGAGGCGCGAAGTGGCAATTGCCGAGGGTTTTGACGGGTCTGATGACGGTCACTTTCGTGACGGTGACCGCATCTTGGCTGTTTTTTCCACAGCTCCTGAGGGATGGTGTGATCGAGAAGGCGTTGGAAGAGTATGCAGCAGCAGGCATGTTTCTTAAGGACGTCGGTCGAGCTGTTGTGTCTCGGATTTTATAGAATGTCTTAATGCTAAGTTCGGCAACAATTTTCTTTTCTGCTCTGTTATTTCCATCTCTGTTTCGGGAAAAACAAGATGATCTCTATCATTCTCTTCTTCTTTTCTTCATTCTCCACCAACGGTTGAGGACCCAGCAGTCGTAAAATGCAGAAACTAAGCTACAATGCAAATTGTAACGGCTTTTGGGACACAACAGCACCTACAGTCGAACTCCAGTAGCTTCAAAATGTCTAACGGAGGTTCCCCTAAGATCTTGAGATTATCCTATTGCAAGCAGCCCTTCTTTGCCATGAAACCAGCCCAGCGATTGTCCTCTCGAAATCTGTGCTCCGTCTGGTACTGGGTAAAGCTCCTGAGGATGGTCCTTCATTCCAAAAAGAGCAGTTTCGGTTTCTCATTTTACAAGTTGTTTTATTAAGAAACCTGTAATGAAGCATTTTTGCATCAAGTTCATCGTGACTATATGACATGGCAGAGCAAGTCTCAGACCCTCCTTAAGAGCCTACAATTCCGCAATCAGGGTCGCCATGGTTCCCCAAAACCAGTCAAAGCCCGAAACCCAACAGCCGAGGAGATCACGCAAGAAGCCCCCACCTCACACTAGACTGGGGTTCCGAACTACTTATCCATCCGTATTCAAAAGTTGATTCAAAAGTTGAGTTCACTTTTGTTCGATGGCCTTCTGAATCATTTCATTTAGATTCCATAAGATGCCAAATCTCTCTTTCCAGTTCATTATATTAGAATAAGTTACCAGATGGGGACACACTACATGTATCATAGACAAGCAATATCAGATTATATTAACACATCAAATGTTTACTATGTGTAAGTGATATAGACATGGGAGTAAGCAAACAGGGGTACAATTAAGCAATTGTTGCTATCCATCAAGAAAAAAGGTGAGAAAAGAAAAAGAAAAAGAAAGAAAGGAGAAGGTTCAAACTCACCTTATAGTGCTTGCAAGACTGGATGGAGCCATCAGATTGTTTCTTAGCCTCAGCTAATTTCCCATGGTCGAAGATATCTACGTTGCAATCCTTTGGCAATTCTGTGATACATCATCTACCTTTCTACTGATCTGCATCAATGAATGGTTAATTGATTCAAAAACTCTAACTTGTCAAGGTCCTTGACAACCTGTAGCCCATCGCAGTTAGGGATGTATAAATACTCGAGCTTTTTTAAGTTTGATAAACCATGAACACTTCCCAGAGAACAATAATCCGAGGTGTCAGACGCTTCCCTGATTCTGATGTACCTAGTAGTTGAATTTGGAGTATCTTCGGGCAACCCCTAAGCAGAGCTTATTTAATACTCGTAACAGAGAAATTAGTCTCCCTCCACATATAATCGACTCATTGGCAGACTCTGCTTCAGCTGTATAAGCTAACCTTTCCTAAGGACTCACAACAGACTGATAGAAAATGCTTCCAATGATTCGCACAGCCCTTGCAAGTTGGATCTCAACTAGCTTTGAGCAATATCATTCTCGGACCAGTTTTGAGCTTCCTCATTTTTGATAGCATGAATATCTCAAAGGGTTGACAGCTTTTCAAAACCAACTCTGTTAAATTTTGAAGTTGAACGCTGTTGAGTTTGAATTTCTTGCACTTGAGACCGTGAGAGCTCTATACTTCACAAATTTTCTAATTTGGATGAGAGTGACACAGTTGAATAGAAGTTATCAAGGCCCAATTTTAACAGAGATGGAGGAAGTGGTGCAAGTTTTCGCAGGTCCAACCTTGACAAATGAAGTTTCTTTAACTGAGAAAAGGAACCTACTCAGCAGGAGTAGGGACATCGAGAAGATTCAAGCTCAGCTTATTCAGTCTGAATAACCTCTCATTCCACCATACTAACTGGCGAATATTGCTTCCTTCTCTCCAACCAGAACCATTAGATAGGTCCAACTGAACCAAGTTAGTCAAATTCGAGAGAACTTGTACTACTTGCAACAACATAGATAACACTTGTGGATTGTTTAAACTTGGAGGAAGCGTTGGCAGTTCTTGAATCTTATCGCATTCTTTTAACTCAAGCGTCTGCAGGTAAGGAAGCATACTGTCTGTCGCTGGAACTTCACTGATGCAAGGGCACGACAAGCATAGGATTCTTAAAAAAGGGGCAAACTTTCCATTCTGGAGAAGTTGACCCTTAAATTTCCAGTCATGACTTCGAGCATTTCCATTGCACTAGGCAACTGCCATGCGTTGTTTGGAGATTAATTTGATTCGAAATACTCAAATGAAAACTACAACTTACGTAACGATTTCAACTTCCATATGGAATCTTGTAGTTTCTTTACTCATAAACACACCCTAAAGTCAAGCATTGAAGATTCACGAGGCCTCCGATTTCTTTGGGCAAATCTTCAAGATGATAGCAACCATTGATATTCAAGTTGATCAGATACTTTAATTCCCAACAAGCTGTCAATTTTCCTCAAATTGGCACAATGTTGGAAAGTAAGCCTCTCTAAAGTTGATCATCCAAAGGAGTTGCAAGTTGTGATTATGTGAGAACAACGTAAAACAAAGAGAACTTTCACTTTCATTGTCATTTGTAAAAAATGAATGCCACCATTCATCGGATGAATGATCACATATTAGTTAAATAGAATAGAGAAAAGTATGACACCCCTTGATTAAGCTCTGTAATTTCGAATCATCCATGAAGCTATCGTCAGAAAATTGAAGAAAGACCACATTCTATTAAGTGCACATTGGTTGAAGGCCAAAGCCCGAGCTTAAAAGGAAATACGAATTAAAAGAAACGAACGTCTTCCAGGCAAAAAAGAAAGTCCACATATACAGTACGGACAAGAGGGCCTTTATTCCCGGCCAAAGGTGACATCTTCTAGGTTTGCTTTGCTAGATGCCACTGGCATTGATCACTCAAATAGACATGTTCGCCCTCCATTGCATTTTCGAGTGTTTCTGTACACTCTAGCTCTGCTTTCGGTCAACTTCGTTCTGACTTGATGGCGAGCGTCCTCTGACTTCTTTGAGAGAGGGGCCTCTCCAGTTCCGCTGTCAAATATCGGCCAGTTTCCCATCTCTACCCGCAATCAACATCACAATCCGCTGAAGCTCTGGCATTGGAAAGACACTCTCCCCAGCCTAATCCTCTACTTTAGTTCCTGTTTGGAGTGGCTTTTAATCAGAGGGTAAGAAACAGGGCAGGACGCGATGCAGCAAACTGCTGAAGCAGCTTTCCTGTTCCTGTTTCCGTTCCTGCTCCTGTTTGAAGTGGCTTTTAATCAAACTGTAAAATCTTAAACAAGTATTTGAGGTGCTTTTGGAACACACCTCCTACTTGGCCAACCCTAACCACATGTAAATTCAAGAAACACTCATTTCAATCAGGGACATAAGTCACTTGATTAGTGAATAGGTGGACCACGTAAAGTATGCTCTCGTAACGCCTCTGTTAGCTAAATTGTTTTGAGTTGGGCAATGAGTATCCAATTCTTTTAATGTTCTATCTTTCCTGTAGAAATCTCAAATCGCTAAACTCATCTCCATAATGAATAGTATTACGTAAGAAATGGACAATAAAGTGGAGTATATTATGTAAAACTTGCGCTGAACTAAATAATCCACTCTATATATAATGAAAAGAGCATTTCAATAAGAAACTCTGAGCTATTCTTTTTTTTTTTTTCTTTGGACATTGAAGTTTTTCCAATCATTTGTGCTAAAAACTGACCTTGTCCCATAGATTTGTGCAAATATTGAAATTTCTAGTATACAAAATAAGAAAGAAAAAAAAACGAAAAATGGAAAAAACGGAAAAAGGAAAAAAGGAAGAAGAAAAACACGAGCGGAGAACAAAACAAACCTATGTTGAATGGGTTTTAAAATAAAGGGAAAATCTCAAATAATGATCCAAAGTGAGCCTATTTTCTCAAATAAGGACCCGAAGTGGCTGTTGTTCCAAATAAGGACTCGAAGTGGCTACTAAGTCTGAAATAAAGACCTGAATTTGCCGGCCGGCAAAAATGTTCACCAGCCGGCAAGAGTGTGACATTTCCGGTGGCCGGAATATGGGCAATTTTGTCCAAAAAAAATATAGATAGAAATTAACAAACCCTAAAAACCACCCCCAAACTCTTCATGTTCTTTTGACCTAAAAAGAAAAACTCTTCATGTTCTCACGTTTTTCTTCTTATGCTCTTCATCTTCTCTGTTCTTTGTCATCTATCACTTGGAGCACATAAATTTTCTGTTAATGGAACACGAATTGAAACACAACAAGAAACCCTACCTTCGTTTCTTCACATCTTCTTCTTTTGTTTTCTATCTTTGTTTCTATCCAATGAAGAAGACAAATCTTGAGTAAAGCCACCTTTTCGTTGAGACACTCGTATGTAACACGAGGGCCTCGATTCTTTATTATCTTTTCCTAGGTTTGCCATACACTTTGATTCACACTCCCGTTCAATCAAGGTCAGTTTCATTCAAATTGAGAGAGAGAGAGAGAGGGGAGGGAGGGAGGGCACGTACCTTTGGAACTAAGGGAGATAGGGATCTTGCTCCATCAATAGAGAATTTGGGTTCTCCAAATGAGAGGGGACAAAGAACGTAAAAGATGAAGAGCGGAAGAAGAAGAACGTGAAGAGTTTGGGTTTTTTTTTAGGATTTGTTAATTTCTATCTATAATTTTTTGGGACAAAATTGCCCATATTTCGACCATCGGAAATGTCACACTCTCATCGGCCGATGAACATTTTGGCCGGTTGATGGGTTCAAGTCCTTATTTGAGACTTGTTAGACATTTCGGGTCCTTATTTGAGAAAGTAGGCTCACTTTGGGTCCTTATTTGAGATTTTCCCTAAAATAAATGAGACCAGATTTAATTTATTTTGGTTTTCAATTTTGCATAATTATTATAAATCTGCTTAAAAGTTGAATTCATGTTTGGGGATGGCCACATCAAGACCAAAGAGAAAAGAGAGAGAATGGTCTACACTCACCTTATAATGCTTGTAAGACTGGCGGAGCCCTCGAATCCTTCCTCAAACCCACATAATTTATTGCAACACTTAATATACATGTTGCAATCATCTGGCAATTTGGTGGTTGCTAGGTCAATCAACCTTTCCAAAGATTCGCAACACCAAACCATTAATATGTTCAAACACTCTAGCTGGTCGAGGCCCTTGACAACCTATAGGTAGGGGCGTGCATGGTCCGGGCGGGCGGTTCCCGACCTAGAACCGAGAACCGCCCGCTAAAGACCGGTTCCGAAAAATTGGAACCGGGATCCACCCATTTGTTACATGGATCCACCCGGGAACCGGACCGTCGGTCCGGTCCGGTTCCAGTGGATCCATGGAACCGATCTTGGCGCGAAACAATTTTGGTTTTCAACATAGAACGACTACGTGACATCAAAGCAAGCCAAAAAGAAAGAAAAATCAAATTTAAGTATGTGGAGATGCGGACGGCGAGAGAAGTAAACGCAGCGAAATGACGATAGGATTAGGAGCCGAAGATGAAGGGAGTGATATGAGATCTAGGGTTTCTTTTAGTAATTTTTTTTTTTAATATTAAAAGGGTTCCGGTCCGGTTCGGGTGGGCGGGCGGGCGGGCAGATCCGCCCATGGAACCGGGAACCGAACCGATACCCACCGGTTCCCATAAATTGGAACCGGGAACCGGACCGTTTCCCTCAAGAACCGCCGGTTCCGGGCGATTCGGTCCGGTTCCGGGCGGTCCGGGCGGTTCCGGGTATTTTGCACACCCCTACCAGAGGCCACTGCAATTGAAGAATGATAAAGATTGAAGGTTCTTTAAGTTTGGTAAACCACAAAGACTTCGCAGCGAAGGACAACTATTAACACCGAAGACTTCCCACGATGCCGACCTACCAACAACGTGAATCTCGAATATCTTGCTGTTAACTCGCAGGTTGACACTTCGCAGCTTAATTAAGGCTCTCATTGAAAGGATTAGTCTCCCTTCACAACGAATCATCTCATTAGCGGTCTCATTGTTATCATGCCCCGCTTCCCCCATGCAAACTAGCCTTTTGAAGGACCTACAAGAATTAGTAGACAAATGCTCAAGTGATTCGGACGCCCAAGAAAATTGGATCTCAACTAGTTTTCCACAATCATGCACCTCGGCATCTTTTATCTTTCTCATGCTTGATAGCCTGATGCTCTCAAGGGCTTCACACTACGCCACATGCAACTCCCTTAGATATGGAAGTTGAAACCCATCAATTTGAATTTCTTGCATTGGTGACTCGCAAAGGCAGAAAAAAGACAAATTTCTCTAAGTTTGAAAGTTGAATTGGAAGTATTAAGGTATAGCTTTTTTAGAGACAAGGGAAGTTGCGGATAGGTTTGTAAGTCCAATCCAGACAAACAAAGTTCGTTATGTTAAGGTAAGGAAGCTAGCTCCTCAGGAGCATGGACATTGTTAAGTCTTAAGCTCAGTCTTTTCAGTTTGGATAACTTCCCAATCCACCACAACTCACCGGTACAAAGTTTGTCTTCTCCTCTTGCTCCACATAGATGCAACTCAACCAAATTAGTCAAGTTCGAGAGATCGGGGACTATCCGCAATGATGTGGATGACACTTCTAGATGGGTTAAACTTATTGGGAGCACATGCAACTCTTGAATCTTATGACAATACCTAAACTCCAATCTTTGTAGGCAAGGAATGTCACGCCTCGAACCTCGAGCGCGCACACATCCCTCAGTGGTCAATCAGATTTGTGACGTTCCCAGGACGCGTCGCTGACCCAATCGATTATGCACATGCGGAAGCGAATTAACTAATCCCGTGACAACAACAGACATGGGATAGAAAAGCAGGACAACCAATTTCAAATCAAACACACTTTTATAAACAATCTGGTTTACACACAGAGGCCAACTCTAAGGTCTATGTACAGGAGGTCTATCTCCAAACAGAACTACTGAGCCACCCATGCTCCTGACCCTTCCGCCTCAAGCTCCGGGTTTTTCACACTAGGGACCTGAAAATGGTAACCCACGACGGGGTGAGATATAAATCTCAGCGAGTTCATGCCTTAAACCCCGATTAGGAAGGAAATACGCCTAGAGGTAACCTAACCACATAGCACAGAAGACTCACCTCGCCTTAGTTCCTTCTCACACATCAGCACAGTTCATATCACAGATGCATATAATAAATGCACACATCAATTGGAACGTCTCACACAGCTCAATCAATCACAGGAGTCCCGATCACGTCTCATTCCTTGCCACACAATTTTGTCCTATAATCAAACGCATCTATTTCAATCAATCACATGTTCCAATTGATTATTGCCCACACAGGCACGATCTACCCGTCACACAGCGGTCTTCCGGTGTAGCCGGGCGTCGTCTCGCACCATCAAGCACGGCAACATCTACCTCAAGACGGCATTCCACATAGGAGCATCAGTCCAGCCTCTACTGCGACCGGCATCCATTGTCAGGGGCGTTCCACATAGGAGCATCGTCCACCCGATGCACATCGGGTGACGGATTCTCTTAACCAGCACACGACCATCCAATCCCGGCCAAGGACATCGTGCATTGCACTCAAATGCCTCAATTAAAATGATGTGCTTGGCCTATTTTCTTTGTATTAAAAACACCCAATGAAAATAGTTGTGTGTGGGTACACGGTTAGATCGAACCAGAAAAATCGATATCCTTCCTTTTTAAAATCCCACTATTTAATATAGTACCTAAAAACATTTTTGGTGTCAAAACCCAACACTCGGTATTTTCTAATTGAATACCGAAATTTCACAATTTTAAATTAATACTCAAAATCAAAATCAACACTCAATTTGCATAAATTAACATTCAATTGCATAAATTAAGCACACCACTGCAATCAGCACAAAATTTCGGTCACCGACTATCCTAGTATAATTTCCGGAAAATAATAAATAATTAAATAAATAGAAAATTTAATTAAATAAATACCAATAAATCCAATAAATGCAAACCTAGGCCGGAAACGCTAATCTAACCACCTAAACGGGCCTAGAAAATTTACGCACTTATCTAGATAAATAGTATAACCTATCTAGTCCTTAATTAGTCTATTCTAACCATCTAACATGCATAATTAAATAATTAAATCACTAATCTAAACTAAGTAACCACCTAATCTCATCTTAAGCTAAACTAATCACCCCTTAAGCATCATTAAAACCTAATAAGAGATTAGTGTTGGTTAAACGCAAAAACCAGTTCACGGCGACGGCGGTGCGACGGCGGCCAAAACTCAAGCTTACGGCGGCGCCAAAGGAAGCTTGGACCGGGCCGAAAATATCTTCAAGGTTCACGGCCAAGAGCTACCCATGGTTTAGATCCAAAGGGGCTGGTCACGCGGAGAAGTTGACGCAGCGGAGTCAGCGTTGAGAGAAGCCGTTGGGGTTGACTCGGTGGAGTGCTGCATGAAGAAGACTGAGTAGGACTAGCATTGTTGCTGTGGTGGGTTGAAGATGGGCTGGTTGGCGAGTGGGTTGGGTTGAGCGTTGGGAGCAAAGTGAAGGAGCACCTTTGGTGGTGCTGCTAGGCTCATGGGACATCGCTGGAAGTGGAGAGGAGCAAGGGAGTTGGCGGAGTCCACTTTGTGTGGGCTGTTGGTGGTTGACTTGGTGGGGCGAGTTGGCGACGGCAGCGTGAGAAGGGAGTCGGTGGAGTTGGCGTGCGAAGGAGGAAGAGAGGGAATGGATGAGGGCTCGGATGAAGGAGGAGAAAATGGGGAGAAAGCCTTGAAAGTCAAAGATAATATCCCAAATTAATCAATGCTTGGTCCCCCAAAAGTCTCCATGCCTATCCCTTGGTCCCCCAATTCTTTCTTGCACATAAAATCCCACAAATAACAAATTTTGAAGCCAAATGTTGCAGCCCCCACACAAGCCTACGAATTTCACAATTTTGGACTTCAATTTCTTCACAAAATCTCCAATTTGATGACCAAATTTGCTGCGGAGGAAGCCTACACAATTTTCACAATTTCCCTTCACCAAGTAGCTCTCTTTGGAGGCCAAAAATCCCCTCAATTTGGCCCCTCCGAATTTCCTTTCGTTTCTGAATCCTCCGAAATTGATTTTCCGTAAAATCCCGGGCTTGCTGAAAATTCTTCGAAGGATGAGTCAACGTTCCTAAAATAAATCGTGACATGACAGAATTTTCAATTTCTGAAATTGTATTCAAATTCGCGGTTAATTTCAACCGGACGCGATTTTAGCGTAACCTAACTTACCGGATAGCTTTTAGGAATTTTTAGCGCATTTGACCTATGGTCGATTATTTTCAAACCACATTGTACATCTTCGACTCATTGGTGACTCTCGGTTTTCGTGAAAATCTCGAGGTTTCAAATACGGACACAGGGTACCAAAACGACAGAAAAATTGGTCTAGTGCCGATCGACAAAAATTTTGCAATTAGGTGGAATCACCCACACTTAATCACATGGTTCGGTCAAATCGACCTATCTCCAGTCTCTAATCAATTTTTAATTGTGCCGTAATGACCCTTGTAGATTAGCACGGTTGAGCAGTCGATTTCTGGTCGAATTCTCAAGTCAGTCGTATTTAAATTCCTTAACGGCTTCACCTGATAGACTAGTTATCTGGTGAGTGACCAACTCAAAGAAAAGAACTATAGGCGCGTCGATGAAAAACCCATTTCATTTCATCGAAAACAGGGTTGAAAATCAGGATGTCACAAGGAAGCATGCTAAAGGTTTTTGGAACTTCACTAACATTAGTACCCGATAGATTCTGGATTCTTAGAGTGGACAATCTTCCAATTCCAGAAGGAATTTGACCTTTTAAATATGGATCATCCACTTCAAGCACTTCTAGATTCTGAAGTATCCTAGTATCTCTAGGTAACTCCCATGGTGCACCTGATGCCTTATTGGGTTTTATAAAATACACCTCACATAATGATCTCAACTTCCATATGAAATCTAGTAAATTACGCATTGCGCAATACTTTACAATGAAGTGCTTTAAATTCATTAGTCCACCAATTTCTTCCGGCAAATATTCAATACTTATGCAATTCCAAATCTTCAAGTCAATCAGACACTTCAACTTTCCAATAGAGCCATCAATTTTCCAAAAATTGGAACAACTAAAGAAAGCAAGCCTCTCTAAATCAAGGCATCCAGAGAATTCTAGTGTTCCATTTATTTTAGCACAATTTACAAGAGAAAGAACTTTCAATTTTCTTGCCATCTGTCAAAATAAATGCAACATTTAATGTATGAACAATCATGTATTACTTTCAAATAAATAGAATAGAATAGATACCTGGATTAAGTCCTATAATCTCAAGTCATCTAAGTAAAGATCGCTTGAAAGTTTAAAAACAACCATGTTCTTTAGGTACAAATTAGTCCATTCAATTTTTCCCGGGGGAAAATTCCAAGACAACTGTTACACCCCGAACCTTGAGCGTGCGCACATCCCTCGGTGGTTGACTAAATTACGATGTTCCCAAGACGTGTCGTCGACTCAAACGAATCATGCACAAGTGGAAGCGTAATAAAACAATCCCCACACAATACAAACATGGGATAGAAAAGCAGGACAGTCAATTCACAAAAGTCACACTTTATAAACAAACTAAGTTTATATACAAGGCTAGTCTATCAATAGGGCCTAATAAAAAAGAAGAGCCGCTAAGCCATCTAGGCACTAGACTCCTCATCCATAGGCTCCGGGGCTCCGGGTCTATCACGACATCGTCAGGTGTGTTGAGATCCATCGGGTGTGCTGCTTCCCACTCCCCGGTCCCAACGGTAGGTCCGTTGAAACCCAAAAGGGGACCCTCCTGACCCCCTTGAGGGAAGCTGATGTACCACGCTATGAATCTATGAGGTACCAACTCAGGTAGGCCCTCATTGACCCAAACCGTGGTCTCAACCAACTCCCGACTCAGGGTAGTCCCGGGAATGGGGAAGTAGGTAAACTCGAACTCCATTGTCTGTGGGACCCCGTATTGCACGTGACATGCCTCCATCTAAGAACCTGAAAAGTTAAACCCATGACAGGGTGAGACAATGTCTCAGCAAGTCTACGCCCTAAACCCCGATTAGGAAGGAAGTATGTTTAGAAGCAGTCTAACCACACATCATATAAGACTCACCTCGCCTCAGTTCCTTCATACACGTCAGTACAATTCATATAACTGATGCATATAGTAATTGCACTCATCAATTGGAACGCCTTAATTTATATCTCAATCAATCACATGAGTCCCGATTATAGGGCCAAATCGTTATGACACATCCCATTCTGTGCCACACAATTTTGTCCCATAATCAGGCGCGTCAATTTCAATCATTCACACGTCCCAATTAATTGCGACCCAACGGCCACGGCCTACTCAACAGTCAGTGGTCTTCCGGCATAGCCGGGCGTCATCTCGCACCATCGAATACGGCAACGTCTACATCTAGACAACATTCAGTATAGGAGCATCGGTCCAGCCTCAACTGCGACCGGCATCCATTGACTTGGGGCATTCCCGAAGGAGCATCGTCCGACTTAACAGCTCGTGACAGGTTTCTCATAGTGATTCCATGCATATCCAATCCCGGCCAAGGACATCGTGTTTTGCACTCAAATGCCTCAATTAAAATGATGTACTTAACCTATTTTCTTTATATTGAAAACACCCGGTAAAATAATCGTGTGTGGGTACATGGTCAGTTTGAGTCATAAAAATTGATATCGTTCCTTTTAAAATCTCACTATTTGATATAGTACTTAAAAACATTTTCGTTGTCAAAACCCGACACCCAGTATTTTCTAATTAAATACCAAAATTTCATAATTTTGAAATAATATCTGAAAATCAACAATCATCACTCAATTGCACAAATTATCATTCAATTGCATAAACTAATCACACCACGGCAATTAGCACGAAATTCCGACGACTAGCTGTCCCGGTATAATTTCTAGAAAATATTAAATAATTAAATAAATTACAAAATTAATTAAATTAATGCAAATTAATTGCATAAATGACTAATTAAGCTAAATAGGCTAATCTAACCACCTAATCGGACTTAGAAAAATAATGCACTATGCAAATTAAATAATACAATCTAATTAACCATTAACTAATCTAATCTAACCACCTAATAAGCCTAATTAATCAACTAAACTACTAATTACTCTAAACTAACCAACTAATCCAAGCGTAGCCTAGTCTAATTACCCACTAAGCATAATTAACCCCTTAAGCAAGGTTTAACAAGTAAACTCACTAGATTAGCGAGCCGGTGAGTTCACGACGACGGCGATGTGGAGGCGAGTGGAACACGGGCCTACGGCGACACCCAACGAGGTCCATAAGGGGTCAGGAACGGGCCACGAAGTCTCAGCTCTAAGTTGGCACTTCGATTCTGTCCAAGGCTGGAAAGGGTTGGCTAGCGGCTTTGCGGGCGGAGTTGGGTGGCCAGGCAACAACGGCGGGGCCAGGCGGAGGCTACGGTGGCTTGGGCGACTTCAGGATGGTGACGGTGGCTTGGTTGACGGCGAGCAGGGACGGGACGACGGCCTGGACGCGTGGGTCGGGCTCACGGGCGTGCGGACTGGCGCGGGATGACGGGCGGAGCTCAGACAGGCAAATAGCGACACCGGTGGCTTGGCTGGTTGACGGCTGCAGGGGCTCAGCTTCTGCTTGCTTTCTCTAGTTTTTCTAGCTCCAAAATAGCAACAATGGAATCAAGGCAGCAAGGAAGAAGAAGAAAGAGAGCTGCAACTAGAGGGGGACCACAAAGCCTCAAAAGTCTTAAATAAATATCTTAGAACTCAAGTGGCTACCCCCACCACCTTCAGCCCTATCCCCTGCCCATTTTCCTCGCTCAAGCTTCCCCAACAAGCCACCAAAGTGGTCCAAATGTTGCTGACCACCATGGCTTACGAATTTCAACATTTCCCCTCAAATTTCAACTCAAATTCAATCCAATTCCACCCAATTAAGTGGCCAACTTGCCAAGGTAAGTGCCCACCTCAAATTCCACAATTTTCCTTGCCCAATGATCCAACTTGACGGCCAAAAGTGCGCTAAAAAATGGGCCTCCGAATTTACCGGTCCAAAATCGTCCAATTTTGATTTTTCGCCGAAAATTCGTTCACCGAAAATTCTTCAGAGGATGCGCCAACGTTTCTAAAATAAATCGTGACATGACAAAACTTTCAATTTCTGAAATTGGGTTCAATTTCATGGTTAATTTCAACCGGACGCGATTTTAGCGTGACCTAACCTACCGGGTAGCTTTTGGGAATTTTTAGCGCATTTGACCCATGGTCGATTATTTTCGAGCCACATTGTGCATCTTCGACTCATTGGCTCGAGGTTTCAAATACAAATATAGGGTACAGAAACGACAGAAAACTCAATTTAATGTCGTTCGACAGAAATTTTGTAATTAGGTGGAATCACCCACACTTTACATGCCTTTGTCGAATCAACCTATCTCTGATCTTTGATTGATTTTGACGGTGCCGTATTGACCCTTGTAGATTAGCACGGTTGAGCAATCGATTTCTAGTCGAATTCTCAAGTCTGTTGCATTTGGATTCCTTAACGACTTCACCTGATAGATTAGTTATCTCGTGAGTGATCAGCTCAGAGAAAAAGACTATAGGCGCGTTGATGAAAAGCCCATTTCATTATATCAAAAACAGACTAAAAAATCAATCTATCACAACAACCATCTTAATTTAGTAAGATGATTCTCAAAGTTGCCAACAAAGATTCCTCTACTTAACTTGAGGAACCTTAGATGTTCAAAACTACCCATCTCTTTACTTTGAACAACGACATTAGGGGAATCTCGTGGATTTGTATCAAGATATAGTACTCAAACATTCTTTTTTATCTGCATACAAGAATGGGAAATGAGTGATATTGGTATTCTATTTCATAAAGGAAAAGTATTATAAAGGAAAAAGAAAAAAAAAAACAAGAAGAAGATAGAGTATCCTGAGTCAGTGCAGAGGTATTATTGTCAGATATTGTCGGTTCCTTTAGAATTGCTTTACCTCTCTTGTCTGTATTGCGTCAAGGGCCTCCTTATCAGTTCATATTGGACTACGCTCTCCGGGATTCATTGGATTTTCCATGCGAACAATAGTCCTACCAAGATCTCTGAATTGATCGTGCATCCAAAACACATCGTTCTCCAAAATCTTTACCAAAGACAAGCTAATTTGTTTCTCAACTCTAGAGTGTGGGAAAAAGTCACAATCTTCCCACATCTAAATTGCATCTGTCTTATCCTGACCGATGAAAAAGCATGTGATATTAAGGAAAATTTGTTGTTGCTTGAAACTTAAGGCATCATCACTGATCTTTAACTTTTCATAAACATTCTCGAAATGTCCTTTTCTCAACAAGTCCAATGTTTCTTTCCATTGTTCTATCGTCTTTTTGCGGCAAAGGAACGAGCCAATTACTTCAAGAGTCAAAGGTAGTCTCCCGGAAGCTAATACAATTTCCCTTGAAAGATCATTATAATCATTGGGAGGAGAGACACTGCCAAATGCATGCCTATTAAAAAGCTCAAGCGCTCTATCGGTATTCATCACCTCCATTTCATAATCTAAAATTTGACAGTTTGGGGTGTTTTAGTTTCATTATTTCTAGTTGTAATCAATATTCTAGATCCTAGATACCAATTTCTCTCTCCAACTAATTTTTCTACATGTTCTCTATTATCAACATCATCGAGTACAATGAGGACTTTCTTATTGCAAAGTATGTCTTCAGCCCTCTTCTTTCCATAATCACTTTTATCAATGCCCCTTGTTCCTGCATAATGGCCAATTTCCAATAATAACTCTTTTGGCAACTCAACTAAACCATTAGTTCTTGATGGCTTCTATTGACACCTAATTTTGGCAACCCCAAGGGAATAAAAAATAAAAATCACATCAGAATAAATAAAAGGAAAAAAAGGTGGAAAATCAATTTGATTGATTACGCATGGAAGTTGGAAATTCTAATGAATATTCGGATTTTGATAAATGCATAAGCAATTAGGAAATTAGGTGAGTAAAGAGCAAGAATTTTTATAAAATGGAAGGAATCGAAGCAAGATCGAGCTGATTGCGAAATCACGCTCCGATTTGTAGCCATGAATTAATGCAACAGAAGATGGAAACTCGAAAGTTGCCATGGAAAGGGGCCGTCTAGAATCACTATAAAAGAGAGCCACATTTTTTGTGACCGAAGGAGAGAATTCGTGCAAAGTGGAATTCAGAAAAAAACGAGAAAAAATTCAGAGCAAAAAAAGTGAGGAAGGCTTTTCTCCTTCGTTTCTTTTGAGTTCAAAATTTTTAAAACATCTCGTTTTTCTTGGGAGGGGTCAGGTCAAAGGATTGTTTGTCCTTTTTGCTTAAGCAAAGTACAGGGGTTAGCAAGGAGAAAGTGACGTGAGAGTTAATTTTTTTTTTTTTTTAAAAAAAAAGAGGAAAGGAAAGCAGCGTCCATTCGTCTTCCCCCCCGGTACCTGTCCGCGTCGGCCACCGCACCGGCTGTTGCATCGACGCTGCTTCGTGCCAGCCATCGTGCCTTCGCCACCGCCGCTTTGCCGGACTCGCCCTCGACTCGCAGCACCACCGTTGACGCTTGCAGTTACTCCATCACCGCTCCATCCGTGCCTCAACCGTCGCCGACGCTCACGCTCTTCACCACTCCGCTCGTTGTTCGCCACTGCTCGCTGCGCCATCCTTGCTCTACCTGCTAAACTCCTCTTGCCAGCCACCATCGTTGCGCCTCCACCAAAACTAGGACTTGAGTCGAACCGTTGCCCATTTCGACCTGACACCGTTGCAGCACCCCCTGTAGCAGATTGCGAAGCTCGCCGTGCCGATCTTGCTCAACGACCGCGCCACCACTCACATTGCCGCTGTCCTGATCTCACTGTTTGAGTGCCCCGACATCGGCAGATCTGAGTCTTCCTCTGCTGCGCCGGCTAACGCCACCTCTGCCGCACGGCCACGAGCACTGTGTGACGCCTCTACAACCGCTCATCCTCCTCTATCGCCACACCACAGTAGCCTGCGTCACCGCCGACAACTGCTCACCTCCGCCCGACGCCATCACCGCCCAGCAACCCGCGACCCAGCGCCTGATGCCGCTACCTGCACCTCCGCCTACGACGCTAGCGCCCGAGTGTTACCCACTCCTCCGCTCACCCCAACGTCTTTGCTTCCACTCGCCGCGCCTCACCCGCTGCCCCGCCGGAGCTCGACGCCGGCCACCGTCGGCCGGCGCCGACCAACCCCGCCCCCCTTTCCTTAGGTTGCTTACTTTTCTTTTTATTTTTATCTTTCATTTATTTTATGTTGTTTTATTTTATTTACTTTTTCTTAAGTTTTGCTATTATTGTACCAATTGGAACATTGGGAGAGTTGATTTTTGTTTTATTGTGGTCATTATCCGTAGGGGTTTTGCCCAAAATTATTGTAATTATTTAATTTGATCCATAAGACGTCCATTTTTTAATTATATTAATTTTTGGGCATTTTGATGGTATTTTAATTGTTAAATCATTATAATTATTAATTTGACCTGTAAGACCTCGGATCAAATTTTTAGTTATTTTGAATTTTTATATATGTTGTGATATTTAGGGTTAAAATAATCATTAATTTAACCTGTGAGACAACAGATTATTTTTTTTTGGTTATTTTAATCATTTTTTTGGTGGATATCTTGCTTAGCTTAGATGTAATCTCATAATTGTTTATCTTTGAAAAATACTAAAAAATAAATAAAATCAAAAATCAAATCTTGTATCGGATAATGTTGGTTTAGTAAATTAGAATTGCATTTTTAGGATTGCACCTTTAGATAGTTTTTTGAATAGAATAGGATTGATTTTTTTTTTAGATAAGACTCTTAAATAATGTTTGCACATTTTAATAATCTCATTTTTCTAAAAAAATAGTTTTCTAAGATAGGATAGGGTTTAAGTCAAATTAATCCCTATAATACATTATAAAACTATTCCTTTTTAGATAGTTTAATTAGGGTTTTTATTAATTCCGAATTTCAATAAAAAATACAAAAATATTAGGTGCATGTTAATTAGTTTGCATAATAGGTTCATTTAACTAGAATTTGTTTGTTAGTAAAATTAGGTCATGTAATTAAAATGCATATTTTATGATAAAATTCTAATTTCAAGAAAACCCCAAAAAATTGTTTACTTTGTGCATTTAATTCTTTTGATGCAATTTGTTTAATTCACTGAATGCTTAATAATGATTGAGCACCCGTGTGATCACCATATTTGCATGATAGTAATTTAGGTTAAAATAAATCTAAGCTGCCTGCAAAAACATTTTTTTGAAAATAAAAAAAGGGTACCGAAAGAGCATTAGAGAAATCTAGTGTAACAAAGTCCCCGTACCCAAAATCTCCGGTTCGTAGGGTAAAATAATTCTCCCATTATTTTACTTAGGTATCTAATCGACTTACTGTAAACTGATTAGTGGCGACTCCTAGATAAAATTCATTTGTATGTTAAAAACTTGAACCTAAGTCGTGAATTGGTATGGGCTTGGGAGAGCCCGAGCTAAGTTTAAAACTTAGTAGTCCATTAGCTTAAACTCTAGGTGCTGCACCCAGAATTTAGGTCGCGATATCTTGGCGACTCCACTGGGGACTTGTATTAAAACACTTCATGGGCTTAGGCCAATTTTTCTTTTTCTTTTAAAAATATTTTTGTTTGGCAGCGAGGATACCAGGTACGTCCCTAACATTTCTAAAGTGTTAAATGTTCTTGCAAATGAGAGGTATAAGGGGAGTAGTCTTTGCTAATCCTTGTCTTGCAAGAAGGTGTGGGATGAATGATTTATTTTTCTTGATTAGAAGTGTTGTTTGTATTTAAACTGTTGTGCAATTTTACTGCTTTTAGCACTACATTATTGCACACACAACATGCAGCCGAACCTGGGCTGCGATAGGATTTTTAGGATGGTGTTGAGAATGATACTTCCTCTAAAGCGAGACTGCTATGTAGAGGTTGACACTTCTTCCCCAAAAGTTTTTTCATGGTGTCGAATGTGTTTGTCTATATCCGCTAGACTGCGTGACTATTGAGCATTCCAATCGACTGAGCCGGAGTTAGGAGGACCTGACACGTTAAATGCGAGACTGCAATGGTCAAATTATCCTCTTAGCTCTACTTTGTTAAGAAGTTTAGAGTAGAAATCGAGCCTCACATCTCATGTGCATGTCTATATGATTGCCGTTGATTTTCCTTGGTGAAGTAAGTCTTCTATCCCTATACCATGCAATTCATTTTGTCGTACTTTTGGGTCGGTCCATGACAATCTAGGTCAATCATTGATTTAATTCCTTTGTCAATTAGAAATGAAATGAAGAAATTGCCATGCAATAAATCATTTGAAAAATAACAAAAAAAAAAAAACTTTGGAGAATTTGTTTTCAATTCATATCTAGGAAATTTGGTTTTGCTGAAGTATCCTATTTTTATTTTTAGGAAATTCCATTCTTGCACAAACTTTTCAATGGATAAAGGGCCCGTTTGGTTCGGCTTTTGGGGAATGCATTTGCATAAATGCAAATACCTTCGGGTGAAGGGGGTTTTCCGAAATGCAAATGTCGTTTGATAAAATTTGCATTGAGAAACAAGTTTGGCCAAAATACCGTTTGGTAAAATTTGCATTTGTAATTAACTTTTATTAAATTAAAAAAGCAAAAATATGTTTATATTTTTTTTTGAAGTCCGGCCACTGGACCGCCGAATCCGGCGGCCAAACCGCCTGAATAAAAAATATGTTTATATTTTTTATATAAACATATTTTTATAAAAATATAAAAATATAAACATAAAATATATATAAAAAATAGATATGTTTATATTTATAAATATATTTATTTATTAAACATAAAATATATTTATATAAAAAATAGATATGTTTATATTTATATAAAAATATAAAAATATATAAAAATATATATTTATCAAACATAAAATATAAAAAAAATAGGTATGTTTATATTTTTTAAAAAAATATAAACATAGTTTATAAAATATATGTTTATATTTTTTTATAAAAAATAAACATAAAATATATGTTTATATTTTTATATTTTTATATAAAATATAAAATTATATAAAAATATAAACATATTTATTTTTATATTTATTTTTATTCAGGCGGCGATCGGCTTCTCCACCGGAGAGATGAACAATACCGGAAGTTGCATTCCGAAGATGCAACTTTCCAAAGGACCTCAAGAGCTGCATTGGACTAAAGGCCCTTAGAGCCACTTGGAGATGCAATTGCATCTCGCCAAAGTCGCGCAAAAAAACGAACCAAACACCTTTGCATTTGGCCAAGGGACTTTAGAGCCCAAATGAGCATTCCAAATGCTGAACCAAACAGGGCAAAAAAAAAGCAAATAAAAAAATTGATTAGATCGTTGTCATGGACTGGCTCTCTATTTACACCTCATGCTTACATGTTCCTATTTATTTGAATTAGGTGATTATGGAGCGATCCCGCTCACCCATTCGTACACGGTCAAAAGCTAAAATGGCATATCAAAACGAGGTGTTGAATCGTATCATTGATATTAACAATGACATGAACAAGCGAATTGCACACCTCCAAAGTCAAGTCGATGAATTGTCTGCTATTGTGGCTTGTCTCGTCAGGCAAAAGTGTTGTGATGACATAGATTTGAGTTGAGCTGGCTTCAAGTGGGCTGGATACACACGGCTATTGGGCTCGACTGCTGGGCTTGTGGCTGACTTCAACGCAAAAAGGGACAAAGGAAGGCGGAAGGCGAGAGGCGAGTTGGCTTCGAGAGGGACGGTTGGCGGAGATGGGCAGCTGACGCACGAAGGGGAGTTAAATTCGGTGGAGAAAAGCTGGGTTGTTGAATCGGTGGAGGTTCTTCATGGACGGTGGCAATGCGGCGAAGACCGGTGGTGGGAGTTGTGCTAGTCAGTGGGGACGCGCAGCAGAAGCTTGGGGAAGTTGCTTTGTCACGCCTCGATCCTCGAACACGTGCCCATCCCTCACCTGGTCGATTAATAGCGACATCTCAGGACGCATCGCCGACCCTTTTCTTTTTAATACACATGCGGAAGTAGATAACAAATCCCTAGACAATAAAACAATGTGATAGAAAATTAGGGTCATATTTTTCACAACTGAAAAACCACAACCACACTTTTATGCAAAGCAAACCACATAGTACATATTACAATACTATTTACTAAAGGTTGAACTATCACATATCAGTTCCCAACCCAGGTTTGCAAATAGGATGGGACCTCAGTTCTCATCCGGGTCGTACTCTGGATCCTCCTCTAGATCGTCCTCCTCTTCAAATTCTTCTTCTTCTTCAAGTTTGTCCTCGAGCTCTTCTTCTTCAAAATTCACCTCAGGCTCGCCCTCAGGTTCCTCCTTTGCAGGTTCCACTTCTAGCCATTCCCACTCCTGATCCTCCTCTGGTCCCTCCTCTTGCTCTACTATCTCCCCTTCTTCTTCATTCCAGTTAGCACCCTCAGCTGAGCATACTGGTGACTTAGGATCGCTCTCGAACTTGGGATCCTTGGCATTTACTACCAACCCATCCTTAGGGTCTGCCGTCCCCAACCTGAATGCTACCTCCAAAACGTATAGAGGCACATCACCTTCTGGGATAGGACCTTCTCTTCGCCCATCATGGTAGTGACGATACCATGATCGATACTCATGGGGTACCAGGTTAATTCTATTCACATCCACCCAGACCTTGGACTCTATCAACACATACTCTAGTCCCTCTAGGTGGTGGTCTATCGGGAAGTGGTATCTTACTTCAGTGATCTCCTCAAGAATATCAAAATGCATCGGAGGACGAGGAGGTGGAGGTGCTGTCATCTAGGGGCCTGAAATGGTTATACAATAACCACTGAGAGAACGCCTTAATGAGTTCCACTCCTTAAGACCCGATTAGTAAACCAATACACTATGGGCTGCCTATGCACGCACGGGTCAGAGGACTTACCTTGGCCTCAGATTCCACCCTGCAAGTCAGCACAGATCAAATAGGCACCCAATCATATCATCACGAATCGATATCTCGATCAATCAACTTAGTCGATTACATGTCAATCAGACCATTCCCCGGTCCTTTCAATCAATACCATATATTTCCCCACAATGGAATATCTAGTCGTCGAGCCCATGTGCATTCTCTAAGGCGCCATTTTCGCCAAAGTGATGCATCAAATCACTGAGCCCACGTGTCCTTTTGAGATGCCATACCTAATCACCGAGCCCACGTGCATTCTCTAAGGCGCCATATTCGCAAAGTGATGCATCAAATCACCGAGCCCACGTGTCTCTTTCGAGATGCCACATTCAATCATTGGGCCCACGTGCATTCTCCAAGGTGATGCATCAAGTCACCAAGCCCATGTGCCTTTTTAGAGATGCTATACTCAGTCACTGAGCCCACATGCATTCTCCCAGGTGATATTCCAATTCACCGAGCCCACGTACATTCTCCCAGGTAATGTACCAATTCACCGAGCCCACGTGCCTTCTCCCAGGTGATATATATCCTACCATTATTCTCCGTAGTTCACCAGTCTATTTATGATATTGACAACTGATACCCGGTCGTTCCTCAATCAATTACTCAAAATTCATACATTTCGAACATATCCCAATAATCCACAAATAATTCATTTAAGCACAAAATAAAGCTCAATTAAATAAACGGACTGCACCACGACAATCGGCATCAAATTCCGGTCGTCGACCATCCCGGTCTAAATTCCGAAAGATAATTAATTAATTAAATAATTTCGAAAATTAATTAAATAAATACAATAAATCAAATTTAGGCCCGTAATGCCTAATTGGAAGCCGATACGGACCTGGAAAATTTCTGGAAAATTTCTGAGACCCGTTCAATAAATACTAGCACATATCTACTAGCTAATGACTATATCTAACCACCTAACATGCATTAGCAAGTCATTAATTTAATTATTCTAAACTAATATAACCTCCTAATCATGCTTGATTAACATTAATCAACCCCTAAGCATAATTAGTAAACTAAGCGAGGTTTAGTGAGTTAAGCTCACCCGTTTAACAATCCGCTCAAATTGAAACGTCGAGAACGTCGCAGGGGACTTTTTCTCCAAAGTGGGCCTAGGGTTCGGGGCCCGTAAACTCCTCAAAACGGCCCTGCAAGGCGGTTAGAAACCCATAAAATTTTGGTATGATCTTGCTGAAAGCAAAAGCCAAACAACTTGATTCAAGGCGGGAATTGCTCGAGAAAGAGAGAATAGGCCAAACCGGGCCTAGATGTGAACTCACGGAGGTTAAATGGCTCGGGACGGCTCTGGATGAGTTGTAACAGGCCCAAAACAGTAGTTGGACGGCGAGAGGGAGGCGGCAAGGTGCGGCGTGCGTGGGTGGAGGCGAAGGGCGATGGCACGGGCGGCGGGTGGCTCCGAGCGGCTCGGCTGACTCCAACGGCCTTCCTCCGCTTCTGTGGGTGTCGAGCAGCAACAAGAGAGGGGAGAGGAGGGTTTGGACGATGGCTTGTGAGGAGGGGAGGGATGAGGAAAGAGATAAAAGAGAGGGTGGGCCACCATGGCCATTATTTTCCACCAAAATATCTCTCAAACTCATCCTAGGCCATGCACACTTACTTAGCTGTCATGCAGCCACCAAGGCTCCCTCTTGGACTTGTGAAGTGGTCCAAAATGGCTGAGGGGAGGGGCACACGAATTTGGGTGGTTCTCCCTCAATTGGTCACTTATTGGTCTTCACATTAACTCAATTTGGTCTCAATAAAATCAATTTGCACATCAATGCTCTAATTGATATTTTTCCTCACCCATACATCCATCACGTTTTCCAATTTTTCCATAAAAAACGATCCTCGGTTTTTTTTGCACAAAACGGCTCTATGCCGACTTTTTCCCAAAAAGTCTCAGGTGTCAGAAAAATCTTCTGAGACTGAGTCGACACTCCTAAAATTTATTGTTACATGACAGAAACTTCAATTTCTGAAATCGGACTTGAATTGACGGTTAATTTCCATTCAGTGCGTTTTTGGCGTGACTTATGCTACCGGGTAACTTTCAGGCGTTTTTAGTGCAAATGACCCGTGGTTGATTTTCTTCGAGCCACTATGAACCCACTCGACTCATTGGCAACTCTCAGTTGTCGTGAAAATCTCGAGAATTCAAATACGGACACAAGGTACCAAAACGATAAGAAAATCAGTCTAGTGCCAGTCGACTAGAATTTTCCAATTTAGTGGTGTCACCCACGATTAGCCACACATCTCAGTCGAACCGATTTATCTCTGATTTCAAATTGATTTTATATTGTGCCGTAATGGCCTCTAAAGATGAGCACGGTCGAAAAGCCGATTTTTGATCGAATTCTCAAGTTTATTTGCCTTAAAATCCTTAATGGTTTCCCCAGATAGTGTAGTTATCTTGAGAGTGATCAACTCTGAGAACAGCCCCATAGGTGCGTCAATGAAATGCTTGATTTATCCAGTAGAAGACAGGATCGAAAATCTGGGATGTCACATGCATCGGATGTGGGGCAGTGGTTGGGGAATCGGTGGGAGGAGTGAACATTGGGGAGAACAACTTCGCCAGTTGACTCAGCAGTTGCAAGGGGGACACGCAGAGGTGGATGGCAGCAACTTCGGTCGCTGCTTAGGGGAAGAGAAACGGATGCGCAGGGGCGGTGGAGATGGCTGCTTCGAAGGAAGAAATGAAAGCAAAACAGAAGCAAGGCAGAAACAGATGAGGTCGGGGTCGAGGGGAAGAGACGCATGAAGAAGGAGGGGCGGCGGTCTTGGCGTGCCAGAGACGCTGCAGATAGGGGACCAAAGTCAAACAAAATTATCCCCTTAATCGAATGCTTGGTCCCATAAGCCTTCAAGTTAATCCTCTTTATCCCCCCCCTCATCACTTTCATGCACCTAAATTCCACAAATTAACAAAGTTGAGGTCCAATTGTTGCAGCCCCATCCTAGGCTCCGAATTTCATAAAATAAGCTTCAATTTCTTCTTCGATTTCCCCAATTTGATGTCCAATTTTGTTAAGAATGAAGCCCACAAAATTTTCATAAGCTCCCTTCACCAAATAGCTCGGTTCGGAAGCCAAAAATCCCTTAAATTTGGCCCATCCGAATTTTCGTTCTTTTTCGAATCGTCCAAATTGATTTTCCGTAAAAACTCCGAACTTGACGGAATTTCTCCGAAAGACGAGACGACGTCCTATAGATGAATCGTGACATGCTCGAACGTCTAAATCCCGAAACTGAATTAAATTTCGTGGTTAAAATCGACCGGATGTGATTTTAGTCTAATCCAACCTACTGAGTAGCTTTTAGGGATTTTACCGCGGTTATATCCCTTAACGGCTTCACCCAATAGATTGGTTAACTCGTGAGTGATCAGCTCAGAGAAAAAGGACTATAGGCGCGTCGATGAAATGCCTATTTCGTTTTATCGGGACGGGTCGAAAATTCAAGATGTCACACGTTGCCGACCCAATCGATTCTTGCACATGTAGAAGCGAAATAACAATCTCCAGACAACAATCAACATAGGATAGAAAGGCAGGACAACCTATTTAAACAAACACACTTTATAAACAAACTAGGTTTACATACATAACTAGTCTATATACAAGGGTCTAACACAAAAAAGAAGAGCTACTAGGCCATTTAGGCACTAGACTCCTCATCCATGCGCTTCGGGTCCACCACGACACCATCAGGGGTGTCGAGATCCATAGGATGCACTGCCTCCCACTCCTCGGTCCCAACGGGAGGCCCGTCGAAATCCCGTAAGAGACCCTCCCGACCCCTTTGAGGGAAGCCAATGAACCATGCTATGAATCGGTGAGGTACCAACTGAGGTAGGCCCTCATCGACCCATACCATGGACTCAACTAGCTCCCGAGTCAGGGTGGTCCCGGGAATAGGGAGGAAGGTGAACTCAAAATCCATCGTTTGCAGAACCCCGTATCAAATGTGACGCTCCTCCATCTAAGGACCTGTAAATTGTAGACCATGACGAGGTGAGACAATGTCTTAGCGAGTCTACACCCTAAACCCCGATTAGGACGATAATACACCTAGAGGCAGCCTAATCACACATCACAGAAGACTTACCTCGCCTCAGCACTTCCTTGCACGTCAGTACAGCTCATATAACATATATATGCAGTAAGTGCACTCAATAACTGGAACGCTTCACTTTCATAAATCAATCAATCACAGGGGTCCCGATTATAAGGCCAAATCGTTAGGACACGTCTCATTCCGTGCCACACAATTTCATCCCATTATCATGCGTGGCTATCTTAATCATTCAAGCGTTCCAATTCTTACAACCCATCGGCCATTTCCAACTCAGCAGTCGGCAGTTCTCCGGCATAGCTGGGCGTTGTCTCGCCCCATCGAGCACAGCGATGTCTACCTCTAGACGGCATTCCCGAAGCAGCATCGGTATGGCCTCTACTGCGATCCGACATCCGTTGATGTGGGGCATTCCATATAGGAGCATCGTCTACCCAACCTTCATCGGGTGATGGGTTCTCATAGTGATTACACACACATCCAATCTCGGCCAAGGACATCATGCTTTGCACTCAAATGTCTCAATTTAAATAATGTACTTAGCCTATTTTCTTCATATTAAAAATACCCGGTAAAATAATTGTGCGTGGACACACAATTAGATTGAACCATAAAATGCGATATCCTCACTTTTAAAAATCTCACTATTTGATATAAAACTTAAAAACATTTTTGGCGTAAAAAATCGACACCTAGTATTTTTATAATTAAATACAAAAATTCCACATTTTTGAAATAATAAATCAAAATCCATCAATCAGCATTCAATTGCATAAATTAACACTCAATTGCACAAACCAACCGCACCACGACGATCGGCACAAAATTCTGATGACCGGCTATCCCGGTATAATTTATGGAAAATAATAAATAAATTAAATAAATTACAAATAATTAAATAAATTGCAAAATAAATAAATTAAACTACTAATTAATCTACTTATACTAATCTAACCACCTAATTTGACTGAATTAGGCTAATCTAACCTAATGAGCTACTAACTAAAATCACTAACCACCTAATTGCTAACTTAATCTAATTACACAATCTAATTAAGTGACTAAACTAACTAATTTACTCTAACCTCACTTAAGGTAACTAATCCCTCATTAGGCTAATTAAACCAACCTAAGTATAATCAACCTCTTAATTAAAGTTTAGGAGGTAAACTCACCATATTAGTAAATAAACCGGTTCACGGTGACGGCGATGCAGATGCGAGCAAGACTCGGGCTTACGGCGATGCCAAGTGAGGCTTGGATTGGGCTGAAAATAGTCCACAAGCTCTTAGCCCAAAGCTAAGATTCAGACCTTGCTAGAAATGGGCTAAGGCGTGGCTTGGCTCGGCCCATGGTGCAGGGATGAGCAGGGCTAGACGGTGGCACTAGCAAGGGCAAACGGTGGGGGCTTGGACGGCTGGAATGGCATCAAGCAGCCAAGGACACAGACGGGGACAACCCTGGTCGCGAGCTGGACGGATGGAGGCCGGAGCTAGGCGACCTAGTGCGGGCGATCGAGCAGTGTAGGAGCAGCTCGGGCGACGCAAGGGCGGGCTGGTTGGCTCGGCTTGTAGGGGCTGAACTGAATTGTAGCTTCAACAATGGAGGAACAAGGAAGGAGAAGAGCTGAAGAAGATGATGCTACATGAGGGGGGGGTCAAGCAAGCCTAAGGGGGAGAGAGGGAACATGAAGGGGACAAGAAGCCTCACAAGTCAACAACAAATATCTAAAACACTTGAGTTTAAGCCTCCAAAGTCTTCAGCCTTGATCCACAGCCAATTTCCCTCACAATCTTCTCCAACAAGCCAACTTTGAGGTCCAAATGTTGCAGCCCCCCATGGCCTACGAATTTCAAGTAATTTCCTCACCAAATCAACTTAAGTTCACACCAAATGGCTTCCAATTCAAGGCCAAAATGCTGAGGAGGAAGCCCACATCAAATTCCATAATTTCCCTCGCCAATTGATCCAACTTGATGGCCAAAAAATGCACACAAAAATGGCCCTCCGAATTTCCCGATTTAAAATCGTCCAATTTTGATTTTTCGCTGAAAATCCCGGGCTTGCCGAAAATTCCTTGAAAGGATGAGTCGACGTTCCTAAAATAAAACGTGACACGCCAGAACTTTCGATTCCTGAAACTGGATTCAATTTTATGGTTAATTTTAACCGGACGCGATTTTAGCGTGACCTAACCTACTGGATAGCTTTTAGGAATTTTTAGCGCGTTTGACCTGTGGTCGATTTTTTTTATCCACATTGTGCATCTCTGAGTCATAGGTGACTCTCGGTTGTCGTGAAAATCTTAAGGTTTCAATTACGGGCATAGGGTATAGAATCGATAGAAAAATCGGTTTAGTGCCGTTCGACGCAAATTTTGCAATCAGGTGGAATCACCCACACTTCAATTACGTGCCTCTGTTGAATCGACCAATCTCTGGTCTCTAGTCAATTTTAACGGTGCCGTATTGACCCTTGCTAATTAGCACAGTCGAGCAGTCGATTTTTGATCGAATTCTCTAGTCAGTTGCGTTTATATTCCTTAATGGCTTCACCAGATAGATTAGTTATCTTGTGAGTGATCAGCTCAGAGAAAAAGACTATAGGCACATCGATGAAAAGCTCATTTCATTTAAATCGAAGCAAGGTCGAAAATCAGGATGTCACAAAGGAACTAGGAGGGGTGTAGGCATTTCGTTGAGCAGAGTCGGCTGTAGCAAAATTAGCCTGAGAGGAAGGCTTAGAAATCTGCAACTTTTGGAAGGCCTTAATGCTCTCGTGATGTAGATCCAAAAACAAGATTAGTTTAGAACAACCAAGTAATGTAGGAACAATGTCTTGGAGATCAAATCAAAGACCATGGAAGATGTGGACATTAAAATCCTCCAATTCAAGTGGCTTTCCTACAGCATTCATCTCATCGGCAATGGATTTAACATGTAGGAGGAAATCAATAACTAATTTGTTCTGTTTTTGTTGCAAACGTTGAAGATTGAGATGAAGAGAGAGCATACATGTAATGGAAGCTATGCCAAAAGAGGCATTGAGAGCATCCCATATGGCTTTACTAGGTGGTTTACCAATAATCATAGGTAAAACAGATTCTAAGAGCGACGCAATTAGAATACTCAAGATGGAAGCATCTTGTTGTTGCCAGAGAGCTAATGGGGCTACATCAGGGGGATAAGTTGTGGTTCCATTGACATAGCCATAGAGGTTTTGTCCCTTGAGAACCAAGATAACCTGTGCTTTCCATAGCAAGTAATTGGATGCTGTGAGACGTATAGAAAGGAAGTGGTGAGCAAATCTGAATGGAGGAAGTGTAAAAGAAGGGTTTGTAATGGGAGTTATGATGGTGGCAATGGTAGGATCTAGAGTCATATCAACCACCCTTGGAAAGAAAAAAAAGAAGAAGAAAGCTAGGGTTGAAAAGGGACGTTAGTCTTAGATGGCTCTAATACCATGTTGAAACAGAAAGTGTTGTGTGCTTCCATTAAACATGGGTGGGCATTTAAATACCTAAGAGTACATTTTAGAAGATTTACTTGCAAGAAAAGAAATACATAAAATTGAAAACTTTCAATCTTCTAAAGATATGATTCTAAATCTTCTAACTTCTAAAGATAAGCCTCTAAATCTTCCTAATCTGATAGCCCTTTATTTGGTTGAAACTCCCCTTCTAGTTCATAGTCGTCTTCCAAATCTGATAGCCATATATCTGGTTGAAACTCCCCTTCAAGTTCAGAGCAGGTTTCCTGTTCCTGTTCCGATTCGAAGTTCCATCCAGAGTCGCTTTCCTGTTCCTGTTCTGGTTCGAAGTTCCATCCAGAGTCGCTTTCCTGTTCCTCTTGGAACTCGTGTTCGAAGTCTCTCTCCTGTTCCAGTTCGAAGTCGCCTTCCTGTTCCTCTTGGAACTCATGTTCGAAGTCTCTCTCCCGTTCCAGTTTGAAGTCGCTTTCCTGTTTATGTTCAAAGTCGCCTTCTTGTTTCTGTTCGCAGTTGCTCTCCAAGTCACTTTCCTGTTCCTGTTTGCAATCGCTTTTCTGTTCCTGTTTGAAGTGGCTTTTAATCAAACCGTAAAATTTTAAACAAGTATTTGACGTGCTTTTGGGATACACCTCCTACTTGGCCAACCCCAGTCACATGCAAATTCAAGTAACACTTTAAGGACATAAGTCACTTGATAAGTGGATAGGCCAACCATATAGATTGTGTTCGTGAAACACCTCCGTTAGCAAGATCGTTTTGAGTTGTGCAATAAGTATTTGTTCTTTAAATGTTCTATTTTCATGGTAGAAATTGCAAACACCAAACTCATCTCCATAATGAACGATATTAAATAAGAAATGGACAATAAAGGGGAGTATATTATTATGTTCAAAATATGCTAAACTAAATAATCCACTCCATATATAACGAAAAGATCATTTTAATAAGAAACTTTGAGCTATTCTATATATTTCTTCTAGACATTGACGTTTTCCAATTATTTGTGATAAAAAAATGACCTTGTCCCATGGACTTTCATACAAATATGGAACTTTCTCATATATAAAAATGGAAAGAAAAACGGAAAAAAATGAAAGCGGATGAAAACCGCGAGTAAAAAACAAAACAAACTTGTATCGAGTGGGTTTTAAAACAAGTGAGACCAAAGTCAATTCATGTTTAATTGTTTTTCGATTTCCCACAATTATTACAAATCTGCTTAGAAGCTGACATCATGTTTGTGGATGGTCGTCTCAAGAAAACTGAAAAGAGAACGAGAGAGAATGGCTCTGACTCACCTCATAATTCTTGAAAGCCTTAAAGGAGCCATTGAATCCTTTGTTAACCCCGAGTAATTTCCCACAACCGGAGATACGTATGTGGCAATCATCGGCCAATTTGGTGCTTGATACATCAATCAACCTTTCCAACAATCCACAGTTATGAACTTCTAAGTTTATTAAAAACTCTAGCTCATCAAGGCCCTCAACAACCTCTAGCCCATTGTTGTCATTGATGTGTAAATTCTTGAGGTTCCTTAAATTTGACAAATCATGAAGGTTTTGTAAGGAAGTACAACCTTGAACATTGAATGCCTCACATGATATTGACGTACCGACAACTTGAATTGTTAGTATCTTAGGGCAACACACCAGCTTGAGATACTGTAGCTTATTGAATACTCCCGATAGAAGGATTAGTGTCCCTTGACAACTAATCAACTCATTAGCAAACTCATCACTATCGTGCCCAGCTTCCCGCACGTAAACTAGCCTTCCCAAGGTCTTGCACTTTTCAATAGACAATGCCTTCAATGATTCGAACACCCCAGAAAATTGGATCTCAACTAACTTTGGACAATCTCTCACCTGGACATCTTCAAGCTTCCTCATGTTGGATAGGCCAAGTCTCTCGAGAGGTACACAGATTTTAATATGCAACTCCTTTAGATTTGAAAATTGAAGCCCATCGAGTTGAAATTCTTGCATTGAAGACCTAGAGAACTCTAAACAGGACACATTACTCAGATTCAGAGAAAGTGATGCAATCGAATTTAGATAATGAAGGCCTAGTTTTTGTAGAGACAGGGGAAGTTGAGGATTGGTCTGCAAGTCCAATCCAAACAAATCAAGTTGGTTTAGCAAAGAAAGGGAAGCCAACTCAACAGGAGTAGGGACATTGTGAAGTCCAAAGCTCAATTTAGTTAGTTTGGATAACCTCCCAATCCACCATAATTCACCAGTACAAAGTTTATCTCTTCCTCCTTGCCAATCATTTAGCTCCAACTCAACCAAATTAGTCAAGTTCGAGAGATTTGGGACTACCCGCAATGATTTAGATGCCACTATTAGATGGGTTAAACTTGTTGGGAGTGCTGGCAACTCTTGAATCTCATCACAATCCCTCAACTCCAATCTTTGTAAGCAAGGAAACATGTTGACGGACTTTGGAACTACATTGACACCAATTTTTGATAGATCTAGGATTCTTAGAAAGGGCAAACTTCCAATAGCACTAGGTAACTCCCATGAATTTGCCGAATTGACGTGGCCTAAAAGGTGCACCTCATGAAATAATTTCAACTTCCATATGGAATCTGGGAGTCTCTTCACTTCATGGCACCGTAAAAAGAAGTGCTTTAGATTCATTAGGTCCCCCATTTCTCTAGGCAAATCTTCAAGACTGCAGCAAGTATCAATCTTTAGGTGAGTCAGATGCTTCAACTTCCCAATAGAGCTGCCAATTTTGCTCAAATTGGAACACTCTTCAAAAGTGAGCCTCTCTAGATTTGGGCATCCAAGGAAGTTTGGTGTTCTGGTTATTCTCTCGCATTTTTTAAGAGAAAGAACTCTCAATTTTCCTGCAATCTGTCAAATGAATGCAATATTCAATGGATGAACAATCAAATATTACCTTTAAGAGAAAATAGAGTACAAGTAAGCATATTACACACCTTGACAAAGCTTTGTAGTTTCAGATCATCAATTGAGTTATTGCTTGCAAATTGAAGAGCGACAACATTCTGTAAGTGCATATTGGTTGGCTTAGACATTTGAGGAGCATGACTCCACAACAACCATGTTAGTTTGGTCAGACAATTTGCTAAGTTTCCAACTAATGTTCCCCCCTGTAATTTGAGATACCTTAGATGTTCAAACCTTCCAATTTCTTCACTTGTAATGGTGTCCTTATTATCAAATTTGAATAGATCAAGATCCAGGGCTTGTACATTTTTCTTCAACTACAAATGAGAGCAGGAAATTAGTGGCATTCGGTATCTTATTTGAAAGGAAAAGGATTGAAATGGGAAAAAGAAAGAAAAAAGAGCATCCTAGTGCATATAGAAGATTTTCTAGTAGAAAAACTTTTAATTTCCTCCGGAGGATTTTCTAGAATTGCTTTACCTCATTTGTTCTAATTGCATCAATGACCTCCTTGTTAATCCATATCCTACTCCGCTTTCCAGGATTCATTGGATTTTCTCGATGAACAATATTCCTTCCAAGATCTCTAACTTGATTGTGCATCCAAAACACATTATTCTCCGTAATCTTTACCAAAGACATATTAATGAGGACATCAACTCCAATATTTGGGAAAAACTCGCAATCTTCCCACATGTAAAATGCATTCGTCTTATCCTCACCAATGAAAAAGCATGCAATATCAAGGAAAATTTGCTGTTGCTCGAAACTTAAGGCATCGTAGCTGATCTTCAACTTTCTAAAAACATCCTCACAAGGTGCTTTTCTTAACTCTGTCAATGCCTTTTTCCATTGTTCTTGTGCTTTGCGGTAGAGGGACGAACCAATTACTTCAAGAGCCAATGGAAGTCTCCCAGTATTAGATACAACTTCCCTTGAAAGATCACTGTAATCATCTAAAGGAGAATCTCTATCAAATGCATGCTTGCTGAATAGTTGAAGAGCATAATCAAAACTCATCAACTCCATTTCGTACTCCAAAATTTGATAGTTTGATCTATAGGTTCGCAAAACATCTATATTTCTCGTTGTAATCAATATTCTTGATCCTGCATATAAAGTATTCTTTCCAAGTAATTTCTCCACTTGTTTTCTGCTATCAACATCATCAAGTACAATGAAGACTTTTTTATTGCAAAGTGCTTCTCCAATCCTTTTCATTCCGTCGTCAATTTCGTCAATTCTCCTTCCTACTGCCGGATGGCTGATTTCAGACAATAACTTTTTTTGCAACTCAACTAAGCCATTGTTTATTGATGACTTCGCTCGAACATCTTCAAGGAAACAAGAAAACTTTCCAAAATGAGAAGATAGTCGGTTGAAGACAACCTTGGCGAGGGTTGTTTTACCGATACCCCCCATGCCATGAATTTTGATGAGTCGTACACCACCAGAGTCGACGTTTAACAATTCACTTACAGCTATAACTCGATCATCAATTCCGACCAAATTTTCAGTCACCAATCTTTGTTTTGTTTTCAACTTTTTCACGACCTCCTCAACTATCAATTTGACCAGTTCACTGTCGCTGCCACAGTGGAAAACCATTTTAGTGGGGGAAAAATGCGAAATCATTACTACCTTGCTAGAAGTGATGTTATTCAAGCATCGGATAAATTACATAATAATCAGATAGCTAATGGGACAGTAGCAATCTAAGAAGTGATCTTTTAAGAGTCCATATTTGATTTTAACATCACTCCGAAAACATACTTTCCGTGCACTTGGCAACGCTTGCACCATGTCATGAATTTGACTTAATTCCACCAAGAGATTCACAATCGTGGGAATATGTTAAGAATGATCCCGCAATAAAGATTTAATCATTTGAAACTGACATATTAGAGCGACCACTATAGAAGTTGAACATGGTGTACGTAAGAGTATTGAGAGATTAAGTGATTAGATAAGAATGTGCATAGCATTTCATTATCCCATTCTTTTTCTTCCCAGTACCCACAATCAAATAATAATTTCGCCCGTTATATAAGATGACCTTTTCAAACAGTTTCACATTTTATGACAGACGTAGTAAAGGTTCATCTCCCACCTCAATCACACTGGAATTTGGACATCTGTGACTAAATGTAAAAGGAAATTGGGAAAACAAGAATCTTAAAAGCAGTTAGCTTACCCTTTGTACTTCTTCACTTCCCATCCTTTTATTGTATCTATCTTTACGAGAGCCTCTCTCCATGCATCTACAAGCTCAGTAGTCAACTTCTTCTCGCACTCCAATTTCAGTATTGCATCGCGATATAGTGGAGTTTTCAGTTTAACATCATCAGGTTCCACATTGTAGAAAATAGGTAAGATCTCTTTATTACCTTCTGGCTTGGAAGTGTTCGCCACGATTTGCGTGAGCTCACGGAGGCACCATTGGCTTGAAGCATAGGTCCGAGAGAAGATTGGTATATAGATCCTAGAGTTATCAATTGCTTGCTGGAGTGATCCATCAATCCTTTCACCAACATGGAGCTCTTCATCATCTCGAAAGACACAAATTCCAGCATCAATTAAACTTTGGTAGAGGATGTCCGTGAATCCAGTTCGAGTGTCAGGTCCTCTGAAGCTCAGAAACACTTGATACTCACTTCCGAATGACGTTCCTGCATTTGAACTCGCCATTGTAGTAGTTTGTTTGGCTTAGCAGATCTCTCTCTCTCGGTGACCCAATGTTCTTAACAGAGAAAGAGGCAGCAACGACAAACGATGAGGAAAATAATTATGAGAAAACCAACCAAATGCTATAGGTCTGCGAAAACATGGTTGAAGCAGAAAGTCATAATATTCTAGGACGAAAACAATAAAATCAAATGCTATTTATCGATGACAATGGAAGTAAACAAAAGACCAAAATTGCCCGGCGAACATAATATTAAAAATTTTCAAAGGTTCTGAAAGCAGTAGATCCAATTTTATGTATCCGTGCGATTGATGATAGCATGAGAGCAGTAAATCTAGGTCGGCCAATCTACAACGAATGAGATTACTGAGATTAGTATAAAAGATGAATCTGAGGTATCAATATAGGAGGAGCGCGTTGCGGTTGAAATAGTAGATGGGATCATAAATGATGTTAGTTGAGGGAGAGTGTATCATTATTGGAGGAGTGTTACTGCTGAATTAGTAGATAGGATCATAAATGATGTTAGTTGAGGGAGAGTGTATCATTATTGGAGGAGTGTTACTGCTGAATTAGTAGATGGGATCATAAATGATGTTAGTTGAGGGAGACGGCAGGGCGGAATGAATATCTGGGAAACGCGTATTCCCCACACAAGACCACCTCAATTTCTTGCCAGACTATCCTAAGTGTCGTGAACTGCCAACGGGCATGTTGAGGAAAGAACGGGTTTAGAGTTAACGTCAAGTTGAGGACGAACGGTCCTTAATTGACATGGATTCTCCCAAAATCTTATTTTGCGCGACATTGAAAAATTCACGTTATGTTTGATTATCCTATGAAAACTCTATCATGAGAAGTTGCCATTAGCCTATTGGGGTTGGTTTGGAGCTAAGTGAGATACGGAAGGATGTCTCACTTCCTACACAAATAGAGAATCTAAGAATGAGAACTTGATTATACTAGTTATCTAATGAGTGTCTTTCTAGTACCTAAACTTGATTACTTATCAACTGAAATATCTAGACAATTTTTTTACCAAATTATGAGTTCTAAAGTTCCCATCCGTTAAGTATCCATGCAATTATTTTGTGTTTAATATGGCCCTAAAATGAAACTTACACACTCAACCATGAAAATGAATCACGACATAAAAGTAAAAGGTGGATAAAAGGTAATGTCACATCCCGATCCTCGAGCGCGTGCCCATCCCTCGGTGGTCGATTAAATAGCGACGTCCCAGGATGCATCGCTAACCAATTCTTTTTAATACGCATGCGAAAGTGAATAATTAAATTCTCAGACAACACAAAGATGGGATAGAAAAGGAGGGCCACAATTTTTGAAAACCAAATCACACCTTTATACATATCAACCCAGTCATATACAATAATAGCCGACTATATACGAGGTTTGCAAAAAGGGGGGGTAGAGGGCTATAGATCCTCTAATCATTAGAGTCTTCAACTGAATACTTCGGGGATCCTGGATTCGACAGACTCGGGTCCACCACTAAACCACCTGGAGTGTCGGTCATACCCTTTCCAAAAGCAACCTCCAGCATTGAAATAGGAACCTTAGACTCTGGTATGGGACCCTCTCTCTGTCCATTCCGCTCACGACGATACCATGATCTGTATTGATGGGGTACCTTATGGGGTAAACCCGCATCAATCTAGACCACGGACCTCACGAGTTTATAGACCCATCCCCTTGGGTTCCCATGAAGCGGAATATAACACCTCTTCTCGGTGACCTTCTTCGGTTGGCTAAAATGCTCGGGAGGAGCTACCATCTAAGGACCTATAAATGTTATCCCACAACGGGGTGAGACGACGTCTCAGCAAGTTCACCCCTAGGTCCCGACTAGGAAGGAAATACGCCCCAAGGGCTGCCTAAGCACAAGCATAAGTCAGAGGACTTACCTTTGCCTCAGTCCCTCCCTGCAAGTCAGTACAATTCAATCACTCAACCAATCATTTCAACAAATCAATTCATCAAATCAGATCAAGCCATCGATCAATCGATCTAGTCGATTCCATGTCATCAAGACCATCGAGATTCCATGTCATCAAGACCATCTCTCGATCATTCCATTCAATACTATCTATAAAGTCCAATCACATCAAGGACTGCTCACCCTAAGCTGAAGATAGATAGTATAGCTCACTCTAAGCTGAAAAAGTATACTGCTCACGCTAAGAAGATATATCAAGGCCTTCAGGCTGAAATAGTATACTGACAATGCTCACTAGAATCTGCTAAGGTATACTGCTCACACTAAGCTGATATATCAAAGCCCTCAGGCTGATATAGTATACCTATGATGCTCACTCTAAGCTAATAAATAGTATACTACTCGCACTAAGCTGACATATCAAGGCCTATAGGCTGATATAGTATATTGTTCTCACCAACTAAGAATTTCACCATTTTTATCATTCCCGATTAAAATAATCCTGTGTGGGTATACGGTCGGCTTTTGCCAAAATACAATACTTTCCCTTTTTTAAAAAAATCCCACCAATTCCAATAGTCCATAAACACATTTTTGATGTTGTAAACCAACGCCCGATATTTTCTAATTAAATACCGAAATTATTAAATTTTGGGATAAATACCCCAAAATTACAATTCACAATCAAATTGCACAAATCGGCTCTCAATTAAATAAACCAATCATACTATTGCAATCAGCACGAAATTCCGGTCACCGACCATCCCGGTCCAATATCTGGAAAATAATAAATAATTAAATAATTACCAAAATTAATTAAATAAATACCAAAAATGCAACTTAGGTCGGAAAAGCCTAATTAAATATCGAAATGGGCCCAGAAAATTTCCGAACCTCACTAGATAAATACTACAGCTTATCTAGTCTCTAATTACGCTACTCTAACCACCTAACATGCAATAACGATTAATTAAATCATTAATCCGTTCTAACTAACCATATAATCTATGCTTAACCTAAACTAATCAACCATTAAGAATAATTAACTCCCTAAGCGGAGATTAGTGAGTAAACTCACTGGATTAGCATTCCGATGAGTTCACGAGAACGGCGAGGCGGAGATGATCGATAAACTCTGAGACGGGGGCACCAAGCGATGCCAAAAATGGCTCGAAAACCAGCCTTGAAACTTCAAGACCCTTGCTGGGTTTTGGCTTCCGAATGGTGGGCCGAGGAGGAGGTTGAGTGGCTGGTTGGGGCCGAAACAGCGAGGAACGGGTAGCGGCTGCAGCGGTGGGACTTCTGGCGGCTAGACGGCGAGGTACAGTGGTGGTGGAGGCTCCGACGATGGCCTGGTGGATGGCGAGTAGCTACTAGATGGCGCGGGACATTGGACAGCGTGAGGGCGCGAGCAAGCAGCGACTGGCGTATGAGCGGGCTCGAGTGGCGCAAGTGGTGGCTCCGGCGAATGGACAGGCATGTGACGAAGGAGGGGGCTGCTCTGCTCAATTTTCTGGTTTTTTTTTAGGCTTCAAGCTTGTTGGGAATGGAGGGGTCGACCGGATGGAGAAGAATGGGGGACAACAAGTTAAGAGGGTCCCTCCAATGCTTCAATCCTACCCCTTTGTCCCCTTGAAATGGTCCCACCATGGCTGGCTGGCTTCCTCAGCAATTTTCCAGCCCTAAAGCTTCCCTTAGAAGCTAATGAGATGGTCCAAAGGTTGAGGGCATGGGGGGCTACGAATTTGCATTTGGTTTCTCCCAATTTCACTTCAATTCCCACTTGAATTAAATCAATTCGGCTCCCATAAATTCCACCAACGTGTCCTCGATCAAATTGACATTTTTCCTCATCAATAGAACCAACTTGCATCCCAAAACGCGATAAAAAAAAAAAAACAGTTCCCTGAATTTTTCGAATAAAAACGACCCTAATTTAACTTTTTGCCAAAAATCTTCGTTTGCAAAAAAATATTTAAAGGATGAGTCAACGTTCGTAAAATGACTCGTGACATAACAGAATTTTCAATTTCTGAAATCGGATTTAAATTGGCGGTTAATTTCACTCTGGCGCGATTTTAGCGTGACCTAGCCTATCGGGTAACTTTTAGAAATTTTTGGTGCAATTGACTTGTGGTTGATTATTTTCAAGCCACATTGTATATCTTCGACACATTAGCGACTCTTGGTTGTCGTGAAAATCTCGAGGTTTCAAATACGGACACAAGATACTAAAACGACAGAAAAATCAATCTAGTGCCGATTGATGATAATTTTGCAAATTGGTGGAATCACCCACGTTTAGCCACACATCTCAGTCGAACCGACCTATCTCTGATCTCTAATCGATCTTTACTATGCTATAATGATCTCTGCAGATGAGCACGGTCGAGTAGTCGATTCTTGGTCGAATTCTCAAGTCTATTGCGTTAAAATCCCTTAATGACTTCCCTAGATAGTCTAGTTATCTCAAGAGTGATCAACTCGGAGAATAGCACTATAGGCGCATCGATGAAAGGCCCGATTTATCTAATTGAAAACAGAATTGAAATTTCAAGATGTCAAAGGTAATGTGCGGTAATATTGCCCAATAGGATGTTGGGTAAATGATATTATATGGCCTCATTATTGCATCTAGGACAAAACCCATGTCAGCATAATTTTTATACGACGTTCACTTGAATACTATAACTTTTCTCTAATCACTTAAGTTCCATAAAACTTTTCAATTGATTACTTAAGTCCCATAATTTTTTAAAAAGTTCTCCACAAGTGCCATGCCGTGTTGGATTTTTGCACTTGGGTGAACATTTTTGAAGTACTGAAGTGATCAAATGAAAATTATGGCACTTAAGTGAAATTTTTTAAAAACCATGACACTCAAGTGGTCAAAAAAAAGTTATTACACTTAAATGAGCATCGTATAAAAGTTTTGATACTTGTGCTTATCTCATTATTTTGGTCATCACTCTATCCATGTTTCATTCTTTGCATGGGAATTTTAATGAAAACCTGAGATGGATTCTAATTGTTTAACCGATATTAAATGAACAATGTTGTCATGCTGTGAACTTCTACGGCCGTGTGACAACCTGTGCCTATTGAACTTTTACTTATCTTTTGGTCGACAATGGACTATCTTCAGGTTTGGAAAAAAGGCCAAGAGAGGCTTGCCTCATGCGACAGGTGCTGAGACTTCCCATGCGCAGATCACTTCTTCCACGAGAGAGATTAACCAACTTAAGTAGTCTGACTCAAGCTCGTAGATCAGATCGGTTCGTTTGGAGAAGTACTTGAGGGTTTGAAGACAAGTTAGGGTTTCAGCTTGTAGCGCTGAAGACACCCATGCTTTATGCACAGACCTATCAATTAGTTTCACGGCATAAGCACGTTAGGGAACATTATCAATTGTTGACAACTTTTCTCAGACATTATCGAGGAGGCAGCAACACTTCCCAAATTGGGTAGAAAGTTGATGAAGACAACCTCGGGCAGGAGCCGTTTTATCAATAGTCCTGTGCCATGAATTTGAATGAGATGCTCACCGCCAAAAGTCAACGTCTAATGATTTTGTTATTGCTACAACTCGATCACTGATCCCAATTGATTATTCAATCAACAGACTTATGTTTATCTTAAACTTATCTGCAACCACCTCAATGACCCAACTTGATTAGTTCACCTTGGCTGTCATGATGGAATCTCATTTTAATAGGGTAAATTGCAAAATAACAATCTAGTCATAACTTTCATTCCCGATACAATTCCATTGTACTGCAACATGGTCTTATCTTTTTTGTTTGTTTCCCGGAAGTGATGTTATTCTATTGCAGTTGATTAACTACAGAATCATCATATGACTAGTGGGACATCAACCATCAAGAAGTGTCCTATCAAAGGCAAGTATTCAATTTAAGGTTTTCACCGTTATTGCTTTTGATAACTAAACATTAGTCATCTTATTATTTTTTTTTTTTATCGAAAGATTCCTCATTTCATTTCAAGTAGTAAAATTAGAGGAACAACCCAAATGGGCTTCAGAACAAAGAACATCCAAAAGAGATTGAGGGGAACGAGAGACCCAATTCCAAGGTAGAGATTGGCGGAGTTGGGCTTTTGCAACCCAATCCGCTGTTTTATTTAACTCTCTCGGTCCATGAGTCAATTTTAATCTAGGAATAGAACTGAGCGTAGCCTGGCCCATCTGGACTATGTGGTTGACTTCCCAAGGGGGAGGATCTATCCCCAAAATCGTCTGAACTGCTGTGAAGCAGTCATACTCAACAGCAGCTCCACGTGACCCTTCTTCCTTCCTCCACTTCGTTGCCATTTCCAAACCTTCACATACAGCTAGGGTTTCAACATGCAAGGGGGATTGCGCTTTAACCGAGCAAGCGAAACCACCGAGCAACACACCATTCTCGTCCCTGCACACCCTTGCTACAAATCCGTCGTTAGTCCCTGGTGTGAAGGCTCCGTCGATGTTAATTTTCACCCATCTCAGGTTCGTCGGTCTCCATCTTGCAGGTTTTGCGTTACCTCTTCTGGTATTTTGCTTCTATGATGAAACTTGATCTGTTAATTTTTGCTATGATGTGAGCAGATTAGCCACTATGCCCTACGGATCTGGCTTCGTTGCTTGGAAGACTACTGCGTTCCTCTGTTTCCAGATGAGCTAGAAAGCTTCGGCTACTATTTCGGGTTGGGGAGCGTGAGACAGGTGGCTTTTATACTCCATAAACCAGCGATCTATACTCCTTAATCATGTGCTTTGTATTTGAATCTGAAGAAGGCAATTTGACCATATTTCATGGGTCCAGGGGCAGAATAAGAACAAATATTATGTTGATTCGGGAGACGCTTTGCATAAGGGACACCACAGCTCGGGTAAGATCTTCTTTTAGCTAGATTCTCTTTGGTAGGGAGGGCATTTTGACATAAGTTCCACATAAACACTCTAGCTTTGGGGAGGGTGCGTAGACTCTAGATTTTGCTCCACAGTTCTTTGGGTTTTTGATATGAAGATGAGGGTGATGTGTGGACCGAGTGGTCTTCTAAACTTATGAGTTGATTATACCCACTTTTTATTGAGTAATTGCTTGATTTGGTCGCCATCCAAATGCATTTATCTGCCCTTATGTCGGATGGTAAAGCGATGGCCAAAATTTTGCTTACAATTTTGTCTTAGAAGAAGTTTTGAAGGTGTTCTTCCTTCCATGTTGAACTATCCATATCTATGAGCTCGGCTACCATCAGGGGATTGTCTCGATTGGCTGGGCCTGGGATTGTGCCTCGCTTTAACCATTTGTCTTCACGTATTTTAATTGATGCTCCATTACCTACTGCCCATAATGCTGAGCCTGAAATAGCATTTCTACCACTTAGTAGACTTTTCCATCCCCATGATGATCAATGGCTTGTCTTGGCATGATAGAAATCTGTAGAAGGGAAATAGAGTCCCTTGAATAGTTTACTCCATAAAGACGAGGGGTTTTCTATCAATCACCAAACCTGTCTTCCTAGCATTACTTTATTGAATGTGATTAGATCTCTAAAACCCATTCCTCCCTGGTCCTTCCTCATCTTTAGCACATTCCAACTTTTCCAATGAATTCCAGCCTTGGATTTAGTGTTCTTCCACCAAAATGAAGCAATTTTTTTCTCTATAGCTTTACAGATGGAGATTGGAATCTTAAAGATGGACATTGCGTATTGGGGTAATGCTTGAATGACTACTTTCAATAGAACTTATTTCCCAGCTTTGGATATCAACTTTTCCTTCCATCCTTCTAGCTTCATATTCACTCTAGCCAATATCCAAGCAAACATTTGTTTTTTAGATGTTCCCCAATCCGACGAAATGCCTAGATATTTCCCCATTTTATCAATTTCCGATACTCTCAATTCCCATGTCATGTTTCTCCTTAAAGTCTGAGGACAACCCAAACTAAAAAATATCTCGGACTTGTTCAAATTGATTGCTTGACCAGTAGCCATGCAATATTGGTTAAGAACATCAACCAAATTTTGGCATTCCTTCACCTTTCCACCCAAAAAGAATATCGAGTCATCCGCTAATAAGAGATGAGATAGAGTTGGGCAATTGCTATTTAGTTTTATGCCTTTCACTCTCCCTTCCCCAATTGCTTTTTTCATAAGAAGAGATAAAACATTTGCTACTAGTATGAAGAGATAAAGGGAAATGGGATCACTTTGACGAAGTCCCCTTCATGGCTGAAAATAAGGTAACGATTCTCCATTAAACTTGACACTAAAAGAGACTAAAGTCACACAATGCATAATCCATGAGACCCACTTCTGACAAAACCCCATCTTCAACATACAAGCCTTCAAAAAGTCTCATTCAATTCTGTCATATGCCTTCTTCATATCAAGCTTCAACACAGCTTGAAATTTCTTCTTTCTTTTCCTTATTCTTAGCTGGTGAAGCACCTCTTGAACAATAAGAATATTGTCCTGGATTTGTCGCCCTTTAACAAATGCACTATGTTCCATTTCGATCAATTCTGGAAGAAGGGGCTTTAAGCGATATGCCAAAACCTTAGAGATGATTTTATAAGTAAAATTGCACAAGCTAATTGGTCTATACTGATCAAGCATTTCTAGGTTTGGGACCTTTGGAATGAGGACAATTTGGGTTCTATTAAAGTCTGGGTTGAATTGATTTGTCTCCATAAAATCCCCTACCAACCTCAATAGATCATTCTCGATGTCTATCCAATGATGGTGGAAAAACTGACCATTTAAACCATCTGGCCCTAGAGCCTTGATGGCTCCTAATTGAAAGACAGCATCCTTTTACCTCTTGTAATGTAATTTTTTCTATCAATGCTTCATTCATCTCCTCCTGGACTAGTGTTGGGCATTGGTCTATCACTGGGTAGAAGTTACGGGGACCAACTGTGCTGTATAAATCAGAGAAGAATTGAACTGTCGCCTCTTTTAATTTCCTGGTGTCTCTACACCACTCACCATTTGGCAGTTGGAGCATGGAGATTTTATTTCTTTGTCAATGTTGTATTGTTGTGGCATGAAAGTATTTAGTGTTTCTATCACCCCATTTCAACCACATGATCCTCTAACGTATTCCCCAATACATCTCTTCTCATTTCCACAGTTGTTCAATTTCTCGTTTGATGCTTTGGACTCTTCCCCTTTCGTAATTAGCCTCTTGATTGTTTGTAATGGATACTAATTCAGCTTTGAGAATTTTGATTTGTTTATGGGCATTTAGGAATTTTTTACTCCATTCCAGAAAGGTTCTTATGACCTTCTGTTGTTTTTATTCCCAACTCGGGTTTTTTGCACTGGATGCTGCCAAAGTTGATTTAATGATGTCCTCATATTCTATGTCTTTTGCCCAGAAAGCTTCGTATTTGAATTCCTTTCTTCGTCTCACCCTTTCAGCTGGTAACGACACCAATAGGGGGTTGTGATTAGATACTACTGTAGGAAAAGCGAATGCTTCAGCCTCAAGGTAAGAAACCCTCCATTCCATGTTGCATAATGCTCGGTCAAGTCGTTCTTTGATGTAATCCTCTCTTTCCCGATTGTTTGACCATGTAAATGCACAACATTTTCCTTCCAAATCCATCAATGAACAATCATTTAAAATTTCCCAGAATGCCAGCATCCGGTAATGTTCCGTCATTCTTTTTCCAATTTTCTCCCAATGGGAGAACTTCATTAAAGTCACCTACACACATCCAAGGAAGAGAGTTGCAAAACCCGATGTGTCTTAATTCATCCCATAACCTCATTCTCTTCTGAAAAGTATATGGGGCATGGATTAGTGTAAGTCTCATAATTGTTTTGTTTGCCTCCCATTTGCAGGTAGCGTTAATAAAATCAACAGCAAAAGAATCGATTGTTAATGTTATGTCTTCATTCCACATTAGTGCATGTCCCGCCCCGAACCTCGAGCGCACGCACATCCCTCGATGGTCAATAAAATTTGGCCACGTTTCCAGGACACGTTGCCGACCCAATCGATTATGCACATGTGGAAGCGAATTAACTAATCCCTTGACAACAACAAACATGGTATAGAAAAGCAGGATAACCAATTTTAAATCAAACACACCTTCTATAAACAATCTAGTTTATACATAGAGGCCAACTTTAGGGTCTATGTATAGGAGGTCTATCTCCAAAAAGAACTACTGAGCCACCCATGCTCCTAACCCTTCCGCCTCAAGCTCCGGGTTCTTCACACTAGAGACTTGAAAATGGTAACCCACGACGGGGTGAGATATAAATCTTAGCGAGTTCACGCCCTAAACCTCGATTAGGAAAATAATACACTTAGAGGCAACCTACACACACAACCAATGACACTCACCTCACCTCAGTTCCTTCCTGCACATTAGTACAGTCCGTAAAACATATGCATATAATCAATGCACTCATCAATTGGAACATCCCATTCCGTGTCACACAACTTCGTTCCATAATCAAGCGCGGGTAACTCATATCGATGGTTCAATCCACACCTGATATTCACTCTCAATATTCAAATTCGAACTCAAACTCAAATCAGACTCAAGATCAAACTCAATATCAGACTCAAGATCAAACTCAAGGCTCTAAAGGTAGTTCCCATGGGACTCAAGTCACCATGTAACACTTAGCCCTTGGTTATAACAAGCAATAATATAAGGCACTAGAGGTGACTCACACGAAGTCTCGCTATCGTGTAGTACTTAGTCCTTTATTACAATAAGCAATAGTATAAGGCACTAGAGGTGGCTCACACGAGTTTCGATATCGTGTAGCACTTAGCCCTTCACTATGCATGACAATACTGCAAGGCTCTAGAGGTAGTTCCCATATGACTCAAATCGCCATGTAACATTTAGTCCATGATAATATAAGGCACTAGAGGTGACTCACACAAGTCTCGCTATCGTGTAGAACTTAGCCCTTTACCTGCTCACAACCCATTCGCATCTTGCCACGCGCAAGTTCCAAGCATGTCACAAGTCAATCACATCATAAGATATGCATTTTCTTGCAAGTATAGCATCAAGAACAATCACAAACTACTACTGGTCCTAACCGGCAGAAACGGCCCACTTGCACATCTCCGAGTTTAAATCCAGAATTCTAATCAAACGAGTTTGGCAAATTCCCAAATTTGAATATATTGTAAAGGACACATAAACAAACATTTCTCATGAAGACAACCTAACCTAGATCCTTCTAGATTAAGCCCAGTAAATCACTCAATCCAGTACAGAAACTGTGTCCGTTTCCAGAAAGTTTGTTTTTCGAAATTAGTTTGGTTTGAGGTCCAAAACTTGTCAATCTAATCTGCAATTTGACAATGTTAACTACAAGAGGTGAAAAACAACTTTTGTGAAGAAACCATTTTGAAATTCGAACCTTAAGAGTTGATAAAAACACCTAGAATCCCAAAAGGTCACAAATTCCAACACAGTCCGCGATTATGTTTGCAAATGACGGAGCTGAAATCTTATACTTTGAAATCCCTAAAAACCTTGAGTAACATATATGTTGTAGGTGAAGATGTCTAAAACATTTCTCAAGAAGGAATTGACTTCAAAATCTCAACATATTTCGATCCAAAAAAAAGGAAACGGCGAGGGTCCAGAAATTAGAACTGCAGCAAGTCCATTGATTTGGACTAATCCATCCTCAATGGTGCTAATCTCACTAATTAGATTAACACTAATAAATTCTAAGGCTAATCTAACCATTTTATATTAACACTAATCCATTTTAAGGATAATCTAATCAACCCTTAAGCATAATTAGCCTCCTAAGCAAGGTTTAGTGAATAAACTCACTCGTTAAGCAGGTGGGAGACACGGACGCGGCAGCAACGATGGAGGCTACGCACGGGGACCTCAACCACGACGAGCCAAGGCAGTCCCAGGGCTAAAACAGTAGCAACAAACATTGCCTCCCACTGCAACTCCTAGAAACCAAACTGCAGGGGCGGAGAAGGAGTTGGGCGGCTGATCGGAGCTCCGGCGAGGGGCTGGCCGGTGATCGACGACACTTGGGGGTCGAGGGGGACCTGCAGGTGGTTGGGCTAGGCGGAGGTAGGGTTGGAACAGGAGAAAACAGGCTGCAAAGGCAAAACAGGCGGAGCAGCGCAAGGGGCCAAACGATCCAACCGGCGCTAGCTTCTAGACGGCCGGTGGGTCAGCCAACGGCTCCGACCGGCGAACGGCCGACTTAGTTCGTACAATCTAGGTCTCCTTAGCACGGTGGGGGGTGGCACGGGCGCTGATTTGCACGGGAATGCAACAATTAACTCAGGTTTATGAAGGAAGGTCAATTGGAGCAGAAATAGGAAGAAAGGAAAATAGGGGAGAGAGAGCTGCAAATTTGCTTGGGCAGAAGGAGAGGCGAGAGAGTGATGGGAGAGCTGGCTGTTCTCTGGTTCTTTGAGCTCACAAAAAGCTTCAAAAGCTTCAACAATGGATAAAGCAAGGGGGAGAGGAAGAAGATGGCTGCTCAACTGAAGGGGGACCACCATTTGGCCTCCAAAGTCCACAATTCTATCCCCATTCACTCATTGCATGCCCCCACCAGCCATCAGCCCTATCCTCAGCCACTTTCCACCCTCAAGCTTCCCCAACAAGCTTCCCAAATGGTCCAAAAGGTTGCTCCCCTCCAAGGCTACGAATTTTGGACATTTGCTCATCAATTTCATTCAATTTCAACTCCAATTGAGCTCAAATCAAAGCCTATAAATTCAGCCAAGATGCCCACATCACATTCCACATTTTTCATTGTCCAAAGATCCCACTTGACGGCCAAAAGTGCAACAAAAAATGGCCCTCTAATTTTCCCGGTCCAAAATAACCCAACTTTGATTTTTCACCGAAATCTCGGGTTTGCAAAAAAATCTTCAGAGGATGAATCGGCGTTCCTAAAATGAATCGTGACATGACAGAATTTTCAATTTCTGAAATAGGGTTTAAATCCACAGTTAATTTCAACCGGGCACGATTTCAGCATGACCTAACCTACCGGGTAGCTTTCAGGAATTTTTAGTGCAATTAACCCGTGATTAATTATTTTCGAGCCACATTGTGCATCTTCGACTTATTGGCGATTCTCAATTGTTGTGAAAATCTCAAGGTTTCAAATGTGGACACAAGGTACATAAATGACAGAAAAATCGGTCTAGTGCCGTTCGACTAGAATTTTGCAATTAGTTGGAATCACACATGTTGCTCAGGTTGCTTCCCAAGTTGCTCCTTCACTTTCCCAGGTTGCTCCTTCTATGCCGTGGTGTTGCCAAACCACTTTGACTAACTGGATTGTCTTGGTGCGCAGAACCTGTTTCTTCCAATCTACAATCTGAACCGGTCTCTCCACGTACAACACCCTATCGTCCATGTCCAATTCTTCAAAATTCAGCACGTGGGTCGGGTTAGGCTCATACTTCCTCAACATTGACACGTGGAAGACGTCATGCACTTGCGCCAACCTCGGTGGCAATGTAAGACGATATGCTAGGGTCCCTATTCTTTCTAGAATTTCAAAGGGACCTACGTACCTCGAACTCAGCTTCCCTTTTTGCCAAAGGGCGAAGTACCCCTCATTGGTGACACCTTTAGAAAGACATGCTCACCAACTTGGAATTCCAAAGGTCTTTGACGCTTATCCGCGTAGCTTTTCTGGCGACTTTGAGCGGTCTTTAATCTGTCTCTAATAACTGCAACTGCATCCACTGACTGCTGAACCAACTCTGGCCTGTGATCTTTCGTTCTCCGACCTCATCCCAACACACTGGCGTTCTGCACGCTCTACCATACATCACTTCAAAATGTGCCATCTGAATACTCTGCCGGTAGCTATTGTTGTAGGCGAACTCAACGAGATGAAGCTGTTCCTCCCAACTTCCTTTAAAGTTTAGTATACACGCTTTCAACATGTCATTGAGAGTCTGAATTGTCCTCTCAAACTGGCCATCTGTCTGCGGATGGTAAGCCGCACTGAATTGCAGCTTTGTTCCCAAGGCGATCTACAAACTTTTCCGAAAGGCAGCTTTAAATCTTGGGTCTCTATCAGATGTAATCATCACCAGCACTCCATGCAGATGAACTATTTGATGCACGTACCACTTAGCATATATGTCCAATGCATAGTCCTTTCGTACAGCGATAAAATGAGCAGACTCCGTCAATCTATCTACCACGACCCGTATGGAATCATTACCCCTCTGACTCATCGGTAAGCCCATCACAAGGTCCATTGTGATGTGTTCTCATTTCCATTCGGGAATCTCGAGAGGTTGTAGAAATCCTCCCGGCTTACAATAATGTGCCTTCACTTGCTGACACGTTAGACACTGGGCGACATGCTTTGCAATATCCGCCTTCATAGCAATCCACCAATAGTGTTGATGCAGATTCTGATGCATCTTCGTACTGCCTGGATGAATGCTGTAACTGTTTTTTTTTTGTAAAGGTAAGCATGTATTAACTTTTGCAAAGGAGCTATGCATCTTCGTACTGCCTGGATGAATGCTGTAACTGGATGAATGTTGTAACTGTTACGATGAGCTTATGACAAAATCTCCTCCTTAAGCTCTGTGCCGTCTGATATACATAATCGTCCTCGGAACCTTAGTGTCCCGTCATTAGAAATCTAAAAATCAGCCTTCTTCTTTTTCATATCTTCTTGCAGAATCTTCTGGATCTCTGGATTTGTTAACTGCAACGTCTTGATTCTTAACTTTGCTTCGGTTCAATTCTGAGGATGGCCATAAGACTTGAAAGGTGGCCTATCTCAAATTTGAAAACTGAATCTCTAGCTCCTTCAACTAAAATCCATGCCTGAATCACCATCTACGCAATCGATGACTTTTGACTCAACGCATTTGTAACTTCCATTCCTTCAATTCTGACAGCGGCATACGGTAAGGGGCCTTAGAGATTGGCTTCGTCCTAAGGGCCAACTCAAACACGAACTCGATCTCCCTTTCTAAGGGCAAACTAGGTAATCCTTCAGGAAACTCTCGTACCACAGCTATGTTCTCCATCTCCGGTTCCTCAACTATCGTATCCACTACAGTTGCCAAATAATCTTGGCAACCTACATCTAGAAATCAATTGCCTTATGTGACTAATTTAAAATAATCGAAGGTCCTTCTCGGTTCCCAACAAACTCAAAACTTCCACACGCTAACGGGGTAAACTAGAGTACTTCACAATAACAATCCATTACGGCAAGATGCTCCTTAAGCCAACTCTTTTCATATATGACATCAAAGTTATACATAAGCAAAATAGTCAAGTACAACTCTAGCTAGTGATTCTCTTTTTTACAACTTCATTTCAACAAACTAAAATTCTACAAGCTTAACCAAAATTTCGCTACACCACTCTGATAAAATTATCCCGGAAGCATCCTTCTCCTGATCGACGCATAGCTCGATTGATTCCTGTCCCGTTCGCCATCCTAGTGGCGTCCTATCTGCGGTGCATTCCCTCTGTTCTATCCCATCGGCAGCGGTGGTAGCAACTGCTGTAGTCCCATTTGCCTGCGCGGACAATCCTTGAACTGGTGGCTGTGCTGGCCACATTTAAAACAAGCTCCCATCCTAGTATAACATGGAGCTGAACCATGTTTTGTCCTACAGAAACAACACACGTTGTTCAAGTTGGGCATTGACTTTCTAATCCCTTCCTTTTTGTTAGGCGAAATGGGATACCTTCCTTCAGTCATAAGTTTCTTCCCAAACCTATTTCCATTCCTGCTTGACTCGAACCTTGACCCAAACACGACGGCTTGCTCTCTCAAACTTCTCTCTATCAGCTGGGCCCGACCATATACCTCATTGTAATCCTTGAGATCAAGTTGCACCAGCGGGTTCTTCAGCTATAGTCGGAAACCGTTCCTGAACCTCCGAGCTTTGTCTTCAGGATCTTCCACTAGTCTTGGAGCATACTGAGACTACTCATCAAGTTTAGCTTCATACTGGTCCATGGTCATCATCCCTTGACGAAGGCACTGGAATTCCTCCATCTTATACTCTCAGATGCTATCAGAAAAGTACTTGCCATTAAAAGCTCTGAGGAAGGCGTTCCACACTGGAACCTCACCTTCTGGGAATACTGTGCCTCTGGTGGCCCTCCACCAAGTATTCGAGTTACCCTGTAGCTGGTATACTGCCAGGACAACCTTTTCCTCCTCATTGCACATCAGAATTGCAAAAGCTTTCTCCAGGTCTTGGATCTAGAGTGATGTAGTCTTAGGGTCTCATGTGCCAGTGAACCTCGGCAGGTTCAACTTCAAGAACTGCTCCACGAGCTTGTAAATAAGCCTCTCTCTCCACAACCACATCCCCAGGTGGAACTTCAGTAGGTGCGGCTACGGCAGCGACATCAACAGCGGCAATGGGGGTAGCTATAGCGGCAGCGGCGGTAGTGGCGGCGGCTTGATTTTGGGCCTACTGCCCCCATCAGAGCTCCAAGCGTCTCTAGTGCCTACATGATCCCGTCAATTCTTGGATCACCAGGTGTTGCTACACCAACACCGACTGGAGGCGGTGCTACTCTACTTGCGCTAGCCTTAACTTGCGCTCTACCTCTACCACCTCGGGTACCGACCCTCATCGATGTCCTACCCCCGAGTGATTGACGCGACTGTCCTCTTCCAAGGAGTCCTCTACTTCGGATTACTCATTCTGCAGGATATTTATAGACACCTGCTTCCCAATTCCACACAGAATTAGAAAACTGAGTGACCCACACCAAACAATCTATCATTCAGCTAATCAATCACACGCATCAGTATAAGAAAAAGGCATTTCCTACTAACTATCCCAAAAACCCATCGCACCTTATCACTCCATACTAAAACCAGTTCTAATACCACTTCGGGCGAGGATGTCAGGCCTCAAACCTCGAGCACGTGCACATCCCTCGATGGTCGGTAAAATTTGCGACGTTCCCAAGATGCGTCGCCGACCCAATTGATTATGCACATGCAGAAGCGAATTAACTAATCCCTTGACAACAATAGACATGGGATAGAAAAGCGGGACAACCAATTTCAAATCAAAAACACCTTTTATAAACAATCTAGTTTATACACAGAGGCCAACTCTAAGGTCTATGTATAAAAGGTCTATCTCCAAAAAGAACTACTGAGCCACCCATGCTCCTAACCCTTCCGCCTCAAGCTCCGGGTTCTTCACACTAAGGACCTAAAAATGGTAACCCACGATGGGGTGAGATATAAATCTCAGTGAGTTTAAGCCCTAAACCCCGGTTAGGAAGATAATACACTTAGAGGCAACCTACACACACAACCAATGACACTCACCTCGCCTCAGTTCCTTCCTGCACATTAGTACAGTTTGTAAAACATATACACATAATCAATACACTCATCAATTGGAACATCCCATTCCATGTTACACAATTTCGTCCAATAATCAAAGGCGGGTAACTCATATCGGTGGTTCAATCCACATCCGATATTCACTCTCAATATTCAAATTTGAACTCAAACTCAATATTAGACTCAAGATCAAACTCAAGGCTCTAGAGGTAGTTCCCATGCGACTCAAGTCACCATGTAACACTTAGCCCTTGATTACAACAAGCAATAATATAAGGCACTAGAGGTGACTCACACGAAGTCTCACTATCATGTAGTACTTAGTCCTTTATTACAATAAGCAATAGTATAAGGCACTAGAAATGGCTCACACAAGTTTCATATCGTGTAGCACTTAGCCCTTCATTATGCATGACAATATTGCAAGGCTCTAAAGGTAGTTCCCATGCGACTCAAGTCGCCATGTAACACTTAGCCCTTGATTACAATAAGCAATAGTATAAGGCACTAGAGGTGACTCACATGAGTTTCGCTATTGTGTAGTACTTAGCCCTTTACCTGCTCATAACCCATTCGCATCTCACCACACACAAGTTCCAAGCATGTCACAAGTCAATCACATCATCAGATATGCATTTTCTAGCAAGTATAGCATCAAGAACAATCACAAACTACTACCGATCCTAACCGGTAGAAATGGCTCACTCATGCGTCTCCGAGTTTAAATCCATAATTCTAATCAAACGAGTTCAGAAAATTCCCAAATTTTAATATGTTGTAAAGGACACATAAACGAACATTTATCATGAAGACAAGATAATCTAGATCCTTCTAGATTAAGCCCAGTAAATCGCTCAATCAAGTACAAAAACTGTGTCCGTTTCCAGAAAGTTTGTTTTCCGAAATCAGTTTGGTTTGAGGTCCAAACCTTGTCAATTTGATCTGAAATTTGACAATGTTAAACTAACAAGAGGTGAAAAACAACTTTTTTGAAGAAACCATTTTGAAATTCGAACCCTAAGAGTTGATAAAAACCCCTAGAATCCCAAAAGGTCACAAATTCCAGCACAGTCCGAGATTCTATTTGCAAATGATGAAGCTGAAATCTCATACTTTGAAATCTCTAAAAATCTTGAGTAACATATATGTTGTAGGTGAAGATGTCTAAAACATTTCTCAAGAAGGAATCGACTTCAAAATCTCAACACAATTTGATCCACAAAAATGGCAAACAGCGAGGGTCCAGAAATCAGAACTGCAACAAGTCCACTGATTTAGACTAATCCATCCTCAATTGTGCTAATCTCACTAATTAGATTAATACTAATCAATTATAAGGCTAATCTAACCATTCTAGATTAGCATTAATCTATCTTAAGGATAATCTAATCAACCCTTAAGCATAATTAACTTCCTAAGAAAGGTTTAGTGAGTAAATTCACTTGTTGAGCAGGCAGGAGACACGGACGCGGTAGCGACGATGGAGGCTACGCACGGCACCTCAACCTCGACGAGCCAAGGCAGTCCTAGGGCTGAAACAATAGCAACAAACACTACCTCCCACTGCAACTCCTAAAAACCGAACTGCAAGGGCGGAGAAGGAGTTGCGCGACTAATCAGAGCTCCAGCGGGGCTGGCTGGCGACCAATGGCACCTGGGGGTTGAGGGGGACCTGCAGGTGGCTGGGTTGGGTGGAGGTAGGGTCAGAACAGGAGGAAACAAGCTGCAAAGGCGAAACAGGCGGAGCAGTGCAGGGGCCAGGCGGTCCGACCGACGCTGGCTTCTGGCCGACCGACTTGGTCCGTACGGTCTAGGTCTCCTAAGCACGATGGTGGGTGGCACGAGCGCTGATTCGCACAGGAATGCAACAATTAACTCAGGTTTATGAAGGAAGGTCAGCTGGAGCAGAAGTAGGAAGAAAGGAAAACAGGGGAGAGAGGGCTGCGAATTTGCTTGGGTAGAAGGAGAGGAGAGAGAGTGATGGGAGAGCTGGCTGTTCTCTAGTTCTTTGAGCTCACAAAAGGCTTCACAAAATGGTGAATATATTATAAGAGAACACACGAATTTGTGTGTACATTTATTTAAATAAAGAGGATTCTTATTCCATCTAACTAGTGATGTATGAGTTCACTACATCTTCTTCGTCCACGTACATTAAACTAAGGTTTTCCCCCTAACTGTCACGCCCCAAACCTCGAGGGCGTGTACATCCCTCGATGGATGATAAAATTGCAATGTTCCAAGACGCGTCGCCGACCTATTCATTTTATTGCACATGCGGAAGCGTATAATAATCCCCAGACAACACTCAACATAGGGATAGAAAAGCATGACAACAAATTTCACAAAACACATTTTCATAAACAAATTGGTTTATATACAATACTAGTCTATAAACAAGGGTTAACTTCAAAAAGAAGAGTCACTAAGCCATTTAGGCACAAGACTCCTCAACTGAGACCTTTGAGACCTCTGAGACCTCCGGGGTTCTGGGCTACCACAACACCATCAGGGGGGTCAGCTACCCCCTCACCCACCGCGGCGTTGACCACAACGGCGGGGATGTCGAAACCCTGCAGGGGACCTTCCCGGACCCCATTAGGCCCATGACGGAACCACGCCCTGAATCGATGAGGTACCAACTGAGGTCGACCCTCATCGACCAAGATAGTAGTCACGATGAGCTCATGGAACCAGAGACTCCCGAGGACAGGGACATCGGTACTATGCTCTATATACCCTCACGGCTATCCAAAACGAACTGAAGGAGCCTCCATCTACGAACCTAAAAGTTAAACCCATGATGGGGTGAGATAATGTCTCAGCGAGTTCACGCCCTAAACCCCGATTAGGAAGGAAATACGCATTTATCTCAATCATTCACACGTTCCCATTGATTACGGCCCCTCGGGCACGGCCTGCTTGACATTTGGCAATCTTCTAGCGTAACCAGGCATCGTCTCACCCCATTGAGCACGGCAATGTCTACCTCTAGACGGCAATCCCGAAGGAGCATCGGTCTAGCCTCTACTGCAACCGACATTCGTTGTTAAAGGCATTCCATATAAGAGCATCGTCCACCCGACCTTCGTCGATGACGGATTCTCATAGTGATCACACACACAATCAACCTCAGCCAAGGACATTGTGCCTTACACTCAAATGCCTCGATTAAAATAACGAACTTGGCCTATTTTCTTCGTATTAAAAACACCTGGTAAAATTGTGACATCCTGGATTTTCAATCCTGTTTTCAATTGAATAAATCGAGCCTTTCATCGATGCGTCTATAGTGCTATTCTCATAGCCGATCACTCGTGAGATAACTAGACTATCTGGGGAAGCCATTAAGGAATTTTAATGTAATAGACTTGAGAATTTGACCAGGAATCGGTTACTCGACCGTGCTCATCTGCCGAGATCATTACGGCATAGATATAAATCGTTTAAAGATCAGAGATAGGTCGGTTCGACTAAGATGAGTGGTTAAACGTGGGTGATCCCACTAAATTGCAAAATTCTCATCGATCGGCACTAGTTTGATTTCTTCTATCGTTTTGGTACCCTGTGTCCATAACTAAATCCTCGAGATTTTTACGACAATCAAGAGTCACCAATGTGTCGAGTGGGTTCATTGTGGCTCGAAGAAAATCGACCACGGGTTATTTACACTAAAAATTTCTGAAAGCTACCCGGTAGCCTAGGTCACGCTAAAAACGCGCCTGAGTAAAATTAACCGCGAATATGAGTCTAATTTCAAAAGTTGAAAGTTCTATCATGTCACAATTAATTCTAGGAGCGTCTACTCAGTCTCAGAAGATTTTTCTGCAACCCGAGACTTTTTGGGAAAAAGTCGGCATAGGGCCTTTTTGTTCAGAAATTGTCGAGGATCGTTTTTTATTGCAAATTTGGGAAGCAAGTGAGTTGTATGGGTGAGGAAAAATGCCAAGATGATTGATGGTGGGTTGATTGGTTTTATAGAGGCCAAATTGGATTAAATTAAGAAGGATTTAATGTTTAATTGAAGCAAGATCAAGGCAAATTCGTATGTCCCCCACCCCCACCACATTTGGACCATTTCAAGCTTCTAGAGGGGTGCATTGATGGCTTAAGGAGAGCCAAGGAGATGCTGATGGTGGTGGATGGTCAAGGAGACCATGGAAGAGAAGATTTGGGCTTGTGGACCCCTTGTCCCATTATCTCTCCCTCTTTCTCCCTTAACCAGCTGCTTTCTCCATTGTTGTTGTCCATCTTAGCTTCAAAGAACCAGAGAAAAATCCCAGCTCATCCCCCTTGGCCGTCGCACGTACGCTAGAACCACCACCAGACCGTTTTCCTCCTCTGTTTTCACTTCTACCAATTTTTGCTCCAGCCGGCCTTTCGCCAAAGATCCGAGTGAAAAGTAGACTTCCCGTGCGAATCAGCCAACTATCCACCCATCTCCGTGACCAGGAGAGACAGCTCGTCCCAAAGAGCCCAACCTCGCCCCGAATGGAGCCGTCGGCCGTCTCTTATGGCCGTCGCAAGCCGCCGGTTGCCGATCCATCGGTCCGTCGCTTGGTTTGCCCGATTTTGCCATTTCAGTGTTTTCTTCCGTTTTTCTTCCATTCCAACCCTACCTCCACCCATACCAACCACCAGCAGGTCTCCCTTGACCCCCGGGTGCCGCCGGTTGCCGACCACCCGCTCGTCGAGCTCTGATCGAACCATTTTTGCCGTTACAGCCACTGATTTCCTTTCTCAGGTCAGCGAAGATCAAAAGCAGAAACCAGCAAGCCATGAGATCTTCGTGGCCCGTTTCCAAGCCCTTCTCAGCCTCGCTTGGTGTCGCCGCTAGGAGGATTGTCGTCACCTCCGCATTGCCGTTGCTATGGACTCGCCGGAACGCTAAACAAGTGAGTTTAACTCACCAATCCTCGCTTAGTAGGTTAATGATGCTTAGGGGTTGATTAGATTTAATTAAGTGTACTTAGGTGGATAGATTAGATTATGTGAATTAATTTAGTGCATTATCGATGCATGTTAAGCAAATGGTTAGTGTAATTAGTAAGGAAATAAGTTCTAGTATTTATTGAACGAATCTCAAAAATTTTCCAGGTCTGTTTCGGCTTCCAATTAGGCATTACAGGTCTAAGTTGGATTTATTGGCATTTATTTAATATTTTTCGTAATTATTTAATTATTTATTTATTTTCCAGAAATTAGATCGGGATAGCCAGTGATTGGAATTTTATGTTGATTGTTGTGTTGTAGTCCATTTATTTAATTGAGCTTTAATTTATGCCGATTGTGCTTGAATTGTATTTTAGGATTTTAATCCTCAATTAAATAATTTTGGTAATTAATTGAAAAATTACCGGGCATTGGTCTACATGTGGCATCCAAGAATTTCAACAACCCCTGAATATAAGACGGCCATGACTGATCGACGGGAGTATCGTCGGACTATGTCATTGGCACCATTTACGACGCCGATACATATTATCGTTGGACTGATACGTTATGTTTAGTAATGGTTCATCGTTGAAAGAATTATAGGCTTGTCAAAACTCCATTACTTAAGGTCGTTGGTGAGACCAACCTCATCCAAATATTTTGCCAAACTTGGAAAAATGATGATACATCACGAATTGACGAAATTGTTATCGGAATTCGTCATTGTCGGTGCTATATTCGACCCGTTTCATCGCCATTTGATGTCCCGAGACATTGACTTTCGGAGAAAAAGAAATTCTCCTTGAATGGCCATGCGGCCAATCCCACCAACAGTCACAAAATTCTTGTCATATATCAATAGAGAAGATTAGTCATCATGCAGCACATTGTGCCCGTCGAGTGAGGAGTTGAGCCCACCAGTCAACAATTGAAAAATAGTTGACCGAGAGGCTCTCAACAAAGGACATGTCACGGCATGCAGAGGGTGAAGTGGCCGTCGAAGCTTCTTGGGGATGGCCACGTCTTCAACAGCTACCCCTTGCGTGTGCAGCCACCGAACAACCTGCATGCAAACAATTAACTCAATTAACTTAATTAACATTTAGGGTGGGCAAAGTGCTCGTGTGTTCGAGCAAGTAGAGAGAGAGTGAGCAGTGGCGAGTGAGAGAGAGATCGAGCGAGTGATCCGCGAGAGAGGGCAGCGAAGGAAGAGGGAAAGGAGACCACCCTCTGCCGTGCGAGTGCACTGCCGCCGTCGACACCGCTCGTGTTCGCCGTTGCCGAGCCGTGTCCGTGACCCAAGCTTTTTGTTTTTACTTGCCGTCGGCGCTTAGGACTTGAGGCAAGTAAAATTCTACTAACCTATATAATGCAATGTTGTTATTGTCTAATATAGTGCAATAGACTCGGAAATATTTGGGTTTTAGAGGTTGGATGCCGAATTGTGTGTGATAAAAGTGGACTGGAATTAAGGAATTGAGGAAATACTTTGGTTTCAACATGTTCTTTTAAAGTCTTTTGATCTAGAATCATAAATATAGATTTTTATAGATTTTGGAAGCAAATTAGACAAGGTATAGGCGTGAGATTCCACTAAATCTATGCTGTCCAGAACAGCTCACATGTAGTCAGTAACTTTGTCTAGTTTCCATGGAGGTTTCTAATTAGAATTTGGTTTTGATTTCGGAATGGAAATTGTGAGGAGTTGTTTAAATTATAACATGTATTTATGTCAGATTTTCTTGGAATAAGTACACTATCAGTGCCAAAAGTTGTGTACGGCGCTTACTTAGTGCCAAAAGTTTCCGTCGGATCACTTAAGTGCCAAATCGGAGAAAAAACGATCACTTTGGTGCCACTTGCGAAAAATTCCGGCCAAATTAATTACGTGGCTTTCATATTTAAAAAAAAAAAAAGTTGCTCGGCTTTTAAACGACGTCGTTTTTCATCCTCTTCAAGAAACGACGTCGTTTTGCCCTTATACGTGGACATCTTCCCGAAAACGACGCCGTATAGCTCATACGTAGATTGAAATTAGGGTTAGGGTTTCTTCCTCGCCGCTCAACCACCGTTGTTCGCCCGCCAACGCTTGGCCACCATCACTCAACCACCATTGTAGATGCTCGACTAGGTGAGCGAGGAGAGAATGAGATTGTTGCTCAAGCAAGAAGTGGTAGGAAGAATAGGAGGTGAGGGCGGAGGAGGAGGAGGAGGAGGAGGAAGAAGAGGGGTCGAAGGTGCCGCTACTGGTGCGCCGCCACCGTCGCCGCTGGTGCTATTGTTGGTGCTGCTACTGGTGCCGTTTGTTGTTGGTGTCGTTCTTCGGGGAAGAAGACAACATGCCTCCTCGCTCTCTCGCTCTCTCTCTCTCTCTCTCTCTCTCTCTCTCTCTCTCTCTCTCTCTCTCTCTCTCTCTCTCTCTCTCTCTCTCTCTCTCTCTCAATTTGGGGATTTAGGGTTTCGATTTGGGGGAGATAAGCCAAATGACGTCGTTTTTGTGGTTTAGATGCTGACTGTGCTCTCCGGCAAGCCACGTCAGCCTAAAAAGTTAATAAAAAAGTGCCACGTCGGATTTCCGGTCAATCTGATCGGAGTTGGCACTAAAATGATCGTTCTTCAAAATTTTTGGCACTTAAGTGATCCGATGGAAACTTTTGGCACCAAAGTAAGTGCCGTACATAAATTTTGGCACTGATAGTGTACTTATCCCAATTTTCTATATTAGAATGGTGGGCACAAAACTGATTTTGGAGGTGTGACGTTTTCTGCTAGCGTATAAAACCAGAAAACCTAAGTGTGTATTAGAATTTTTATAAAAAAAAATTTGGAGTCGATTCGAGTAATACTTTCCTAAATGAGGTCGCAACATACTTTTGTATGTGCAACATTTGGGTTTGATTGTTTAGTTGAGGAGGTCAAAAAGCTTTACTTTGTTATTGTGAAATTTTGGTTGATGGAATAAATCTGTGGCTGAGTTATGCGACTTAATACTCTCTGTACGTGACTAATTAGATTTAGCATCCTTCATGAAATCTCTTCCTTTAGATCTTATTTATAACATATCAAAAATTTAGAATTTTCCGAGTTCATTTAAGGGTTTTTCCAAAAATTTTACAAAAACCACGCATTCTGATTTTTGAGTTGTCTTTATTCCGAATTTGCTCAAATTATCCCAAAGGTGAGTGCATCTTGAGTTGTTATCCGACATGATGGTTTTGGCATTCAGCATATCATTCAACACCGAAATTTTCAATGAAGACTCATGAGATTTCCACTATCATTGCATTGAAAATATTTTTGGTATTGAAATAAATTAAGATGTTAATGTTGCCATTGGACCCTCGGGTCAATGATGCCCTGGGAGTCAGGAGGCCCAAAGGCTCGAATGAGTCGATGTCCTTTGGATGCCTAGGGTTCGCAATACCCCAGAGGTTTTCCTCGGGAGCATCTAGATGCCCGGTTGTATGCTTATCGGTACGTAAATCCGGATGGTAGGGGTAACCATTTTCATGGCAAGCCCCGGAGATTCCTCGTGATGCCAGGTGGGGTGCGAGATGCCCGGAGGTGTAACAAAACACGCTCTAGATGCCCGATGGCTGAATGCCGGAGGCTTTCGCGACGCCAAGTTGGGTGTGAATTCCCAGAGGGATGCAAACATTGGTCCTCTGGGAGGTGAAACCTTTTGAATATTAAAACTGATGGCCCTGCTAAGTGTGTGTGTGGTCTAGTTATAGGACTAAATTGTATGGCATGGAATGGGATGTGTCATAACAGTTTGATTCTATAATCAGGACCTGTGTGACTGAAACAGTGCATTTGGTTTTGAAACTGCATTGTCATTGCTTTATAAAAAGTTTCATCGATTTGATGCATATTTACTCATTTCTTGATTATATGTTGTCTATCTTGCATGCAATTGGATAGTAATAGTTCAGCACAATATAGTTTAGTGGATCTTTTACTGCTGGGTGGTTGTGCTCACCCCTTTTTAGGGACTAACATTTCAAACTAAGACAAGATGCCTCTGCTGCTTGTACCTCCCGGCACGTTCTATGGGATTCCGGTCGACCTACAATGTGAATTGTCGGAGCATCACCATCCTGAGGTACGAGGGCTGGTGTTTATACGAGTGCGGGTGGTGGTAGTGTTTGATATCGATTCTCCCGTCGGCCTAGTACTTCAAGAGTATCTTACTGTCTTCGTCCGACGAGATGGACATACGCTGGGGCTGTTACCACCGCCGCTAGCAAACAGACCGGACGGGTGGGTGTGATCGAGAGTGAAGGACAGCAGGGGAAGTATTTTTGGACGCCGACACTGGTTGATGGTTGATGGACGTGTGTAGATATCTGTTGGTTTAGTCGAGTCTCTTTTGAGAATAGCCGGGTATAGAAAAACATTGGCATTTTGGTGTACCGACGAAAGACGTCCATCTGGTATGTAAATAAAAGTGTTCGGCTTTAACTTATAAAATGTTTAATCAGTGTGCATCATTTTAAATTTCAGGGAGGGGAGTAGTTGAAAATGCTTCCGCTATATCTACTACGTAGGGACCGATCTAAAAGTTATAAACCCCAAGACTCTTAGACCTATTATAATTCTATGGTATCAAAGTGTTAGACCTTCAAGTCACGTAAAAGGCAAGTGAACTGTGGCGACCCCAATGGATCGGGGGCCGTCGGGGGTGCCACAGCTACATCGCCAAAAATATATTTTTGGACTGTTGAAAGAAGTGGGAGGATCAAAGTGAAATTATTGTATTTTGGCTAAGGCCAATCGTGTACCCACGCACAATAATTTTTATCGGGTACCCTTAAAATGAGGGAAATAGGCCAAGAGGTCTTGTTAATTGAGGAATCAAGTTGAGAAGAGTAATGTTGTTGGCCGTAGGTGAATAATCGTGCGATGATGTGGGTTAGATCGAGAATACCACCGAATGTGGAATTAGTTGTGCTTGCTGAGCCATAATTCAGCATTACCACATAATCTAGGTTGTGCTCGCTGAGCCGTAATTCAGCTTTGAGTTTGAGTAGTTGAGATGATCGGGGAAGGGTCATGATGACATGTAATCGACTAGGTCAATTGATCGATGATTCAATCTTTGGTAATTGATTGGGTGCCTATTCGAACTGTGTTGAATTACAGGTGGAATATGAGATCAAGGTAAGTCCTCTGACCCGTGTTGTGCATAGGCAACCCTTATGACATATTGGCTTCCCAATCGAGTCTTAGGGGGATTAACTTGCTGAGACATTGTCTCACTGATTATTGTATAACCACTTTCAGGTCCTTAGATGGTGTTGGTAGAGGACCGGAAACCCCGAAGTTTGGAAAGGTGGAGATCGAAGAATTAGCGAACATATCTAACTGGTAGGTCATAGGATAGTTCCTTTTTATTAAGCCGATATTTTTGTAAACAACCTGACAGTGTATATATACCTATTTGTTTATAAAAAGGATTGTGTTGGTGTCGAAATTTGGGGCCCTACTTTCCTATCCCATTGTTTTATTGTATGGGGATATTTATATGCTTCCGCTTGCGTATTAAAATGAATGGATCGGCGATGCGTCCTAGAACATCGCTATTATATCGACCATGTAAGGGATGGGTGCGTGCCCAAGGATCGGGGCGTGACGAAAATAATCGTGTGTGGGTACATGGTCAAATTGAACCATAAAAATTGATATCCTTCCTTTTAAAATCTCACTATTCGATATAGTATTTTAAAAAAATTTCAGGGTTTCCCCGACACCCGGTATTTTCTAATTAAATACCAAAATTTCATAATTTTGAAATAATAATTCAAAATCACAATCACCGCTCAATTTGTGCAAATTATCATTCAATTGCATAAATTAATCACACCACGACAATCAGCACAAAATTCTGGCTACCGACTATCCCGGTATAATTTTCGGAAAATATTAAATAATTAAATAAATTTCAAAATTAATTAAATAAATAAAATTTAATTAGATAAATGCCTACTTAAGCTAAAAATGCTAATCTAACCACCTAATGGACTAATTAAATTATTCTAACCATCCTAGCTACATAACAATATACTAAACTAGCTAACTACATTCACTGACCACCTAATTGACTAATTTAACTAACTTAATTTAACTAAACAAGCTACTAATTACTCTAATCTAACTTAACTTAATATAATCACTCCTTAAGCATCATTAACCTCCTAAGCAAGGTTTAGTGAGCAAACTCACCGGATTAGGGAGCCAGTGAGTTCACGGCGACGGCAACGCGGAGGCGAGCGGAACACAAGCCTACGGTGACACCCAACGAAGTTCGGAAGGGGCTGAAAACGAGCCACGAAGTCTCAGCTGTGGGCTGAGGTTTCGATTCTGTCCAAGGTCGAAAAGGGCGGCCCAGCTTGGCTATGGTGGCTAGAAATGGCAAGGTGGGATGGCGGCGTGAGCAGGGGGCCAACGGCGACTTGGACGACCGGCGGAAGCAGTTGGCACAGTTGCGACGTCGACGAACGGAGGGCCTGGACGCATGGGCTTGGGCTCGCAGGCATGCAGGCTGGTGCGAGACGGCAGGCGGAGCTCAAACGGCTTGGGCGGTAGTGGCTGCTCAGATGGCAAGCGGTCAACGGCAGGGCTGGCTTAGCTGGCTTCCTCTAGTTCTTCTGCTGGTTTTCTTGAGCTCACAACAGCAACAACGGAGCATAAGAGGGGCAAGGAAGAAAAATATGAAGGGCTGCAACTGGAGGGGAACCACAAGCCTCAAAAGTCCAAGGAAAATATCTCTATTACTCATCACCTGGCCCCTACTTGTTGCTGCCTCATCCTCAGCCATTATCCACACCAAAACTTCTCCAAGAAGCCACTCTAGGTGGTCCAAAATGTTGCACCCCCCCCAAAGCTATGAATTTTGAGACATTCCCTTCCAATTCAATTCAATTCCACCCAATTCAATCCAAATTGGTGCCCATAAATTCCAGCTAAGGCATCCACATCTATTCCATGATTTTCCTCACCAATTGAACCAACTTGATGGCCAAAAACGCACCCAAAAAATGGACATCTTAATTTTCTGGTCCAAAAACGCCCAAATTTGAATTTTCACCAAAAACTCGGGTTTGCCAAAAAATCTTCGGAGGATGAGTCGACGTTCCTAAAATAAATCGTGACATGACTAAACTTTCAATTTCTGAAATCGAGTTCAATTTTGCGGTTAATTTCAACCGAACGCGATTTTAGCGTAACCTAACTTACTGGGTAGTTTTTAGGAATTTTTAGCGCATTTGACCGATGGTCGATTATTTTTTAGCCACATTGTGCATCTTCGACTCATTGGTGACTCTCGGTTGTCATGAAAATCTCAAGGTTTCAAATACGGGCACCAGGTACAGAAACGACAGAAAAATCAGTTTAGTGCCGTTCGACGAAAATTTTGCAATTATGTGGAATCATCCACACTTTAATTACATGCCTCTATCAAACCGACCTATTTCTGGTCTCTAGTCGATTATGAAGGTGCCGTATTGACTCTTGCAAATTAGCATGGTCGAGCAGTCGAATTCTCAAGTCCGTTGTGTTTAGATTCCTTAACGGCTTCACTTGATATATTAGTTATCTCGTGAGTGATCAGCTCAGAGAAAAAGACTATAGGCATGTCGATGAAAAGCCCAACTCATTCAATCGAAAACAAAATCAGAAAATCAAGCTGTCACACTAACAATGAAGGAGGATTCCAAGGATAACAAATATCGAACTGTCCAGTAGACCAATTGAACATACAAGGACCATTTGGCGAGATCTTCAACTTACATTGGGTGCAAAAATTCTGGTCCCTGCCTTGCACATATATATCGAACCTTTGAAATTGACCTGGCCACGTAAAACTGCAAAAAAACAAAGTCCTTTCAGAGATACTAGGTTGAAATGAGAATCCCCAGCTACTCGTTATATGCTAGATTCTGAGATCGTCGTCCTTGGATTTGCAATGAACTGTTAAAGTAATTCCACCTGGCAAATTGTTAATGATCTCAACATGTGTGTTGCCCCAAACATCTCCTGCATAACTAGTCAGGTATAAAGAAATAACAAATACGATCTTAGCTATCAAAGTCATGATTGAGGCATATCATTTCACCAATATCAACATCATTGAGCGGTATGAGGACGAAGGATAAAGGCTATCGGATATTACCTCTTAATTTTCTTCCTTACTTTTGGATATTAAAAGCCATATAGGATCAGATACGATCAAGTATAATATTTAATGTACAGCTTAATTAAAGGAAAGAAAATTAAAACAACTTTCAGAGTAGGAAACAACTAGACTTTGCAGATGCCACGCATTCACTGATCATTTTTTATTAATCATGAAATGTTAGGCAATGCTAGAAATATTGAGAACTTATGCTAGCTTGATGTATCAAGACTTTAAGGGACTTTTTTGAAAAAAAGTGAGATTGATAAATAGTAATTGGCTTGTTTAAACCCCGAAAGGTAACTATTACACAATCCCATTGTGAAAAAAACTGACAGAGTAACTTTTTTGGTTCTTCTGATTGTGTCCAGAATAATTTCTTTTAATGTCGAATCTTTGGCAACTAGGGAATTCACCTGCCATTTCGCTAGATACCACAAATGGAGTAGGTTTTATCGTATTTCATGGTGCATTAGTATATTCTTTCTATCGCTTCTTGACAATGTAGATGATAATTTGCAAATTTAAAAACGGCTGTGAATGATATGGCTGGTGGCCATTCGATTTTCGTATAAATATATTAATACTTCTAAGAAAATAATTTATTTGGCAGTAGGATTATTATGTGATCTATAAGTAGTCAACAACTAAAAGATTTCGATCAAAAAATAAACAAATATTGGATGTTCGCACCCAAGCACAATGAAATCAGATATTGCCACATCACCAATGATCAACCATAAATCAATTATAATGTCTAATTTATAGCTTAAATATAGGGAAAATGAAAACAATCTTATTATAGGTGTAATATTGATATGTGAAGATAAAATGGTTGAAACATAAAGTTGGTAGTTTTGACGATGAAGACCATAAAACCAAATGCTACTGGTCCATGTAAAAAACCTAATGTGGCTATATAAATCAGCTTATTCCTGAAAAAACCTCAATTTTAGCTGCAGTCCTAATTCTATTCTAAATTCTTGTTTGTCTTATAAAAAAATCCCAACTTTAGGTCCAATCCAAATTCTAAACTAAATTTTGTTTATCTCATAGAAACCACTAACTTCTACTTGAGTCTCATATATGTTCCCATTCACTCAATGTCCACAATCATCCTTAGTGATTGTATGTGGTATTTCCGCGTTATTACTCTATTTTTCTCAAATCTCTAATCTAAGAAGACGTTTTCTGGATATCAATTTTCATGTTAGTCCAAACGATGTCTTCTTGGATCTAAAATTCGGATAAAAACTAGACCAATTAGGGTTAGCCTTTTACAATTGCTCTTATTTTTAAGAGAGTACTCATTCCATCTCACTTAGGGATTTTTAATTTTGTGCTCAATCCTCAATCTCTAGTGGTCTAAGCTTGCGCTTGGAGAGCTCACACTCGGGGACACTCAAATAACTCGTGCTCGGGAATTTTCCATCTATTCTATTACGAAAAATTTTGGACAGACGATTAGGGCAGATTTAGGACTCAAGTAAAAATTAGTGATTCTTTATGAGACCAAAAAAAAAGTTCAAGGTAGAACTGAGATAAGATCTAAAGTTTGAAGTTTTTTATGGGACAAAAAATAGTTTAGGGTAAAATTAGAACATGACCTAAAGTTAGGAGTTTTTTGGGGAATTAGGCCTATTTAAATGGCCATGGGATTGGAAATATATAGCAAAAGAGTACAAAGGCCTAGCTTTTTACTAGTTCGATCCTACTTTTGTCATGACATCCCTTTTCCGCCATCGATAATGGGAAAAGAAATAGGTTTAGAGGTAATACCCAAAAGTGAACTAAATGGCCTAACAATTAAGCATAGACTCTCCCAAATCCAAATCTCGCACCTTGTTGGAATTTCATTTTAAGTTCTCTTTAGCCTAAGTGATTCTAGGTGGGTTGCTAGGATGCATTCCTTATTTTAACGTGCCAGTGCCCGCATGCCTCACACCCCTTATTGACTAGCATTTTTATCGAATCCTAAGCTCGACTCTACCCTCTAGTCCTTTACATATGAGGGATGATGGGATTCAAACGAGGTCTCAAACATAGCCTTTTAACGTCATGCTAAGGACACACTGTCAACCATTTGAAGTGGGCTGAAAATCAAACGAGACAAGTTCTTGTCTCGTTTTCCACGCAACCAAAGATTCTAGTTCGAGGATTTGATTACGCTAATATCTATAAGCGCAATTATAGTAAAACTCACTTGGAAGATTATTCATCTAAATGGTCATACATTTATGTCATAAGGTATCGAAGTCGCTAGGTGATCATACATGTTTTTTAAAGGTTCATTATGGTCATAGACTAGTCCAACCATTCTAGAAAAGGAGATTAACAAGCAATTTATTAAAGTGTGAGGCAATTATTTAAACATCCAAACAATGAAAACTCTAAATAAAGGTGCGGAAATGAAAACCCAATACAAGTTAGACAAAAAGAATTACATGGCATTGTTATTACACCTTGGGACAAGACCCTCGTAAGTGAAATGGAATTTAAACATGCATGAAATTACTCTAAATGCATGGAGTTACACTAAATAATTCTAATTTAAGTAAAATAGATTATTTACATAACTGATTGTCTCCATAAAACGCTTGAAAATAGCACTAAATTAGGAATGTAACTTTAGAAAATTAGGAAAATTCCGCAAATTTCTTTTCTTTTTTTTTTTGGCCCCAATTTATTGCTATCTTACATTTCTTTTTCTTTTTCTTTTTCTTTTGGGAAAATTTCAGATTTTTCGTTTTTTAAGTTTATTTTGTATTATATTTTTAAAAAATTGAAAAATAATTTAAATTCATCAAACTGACCCATGATTGTTGTACATGCACATGGACGAACCCAGAGCACAAAAATCACTTTGATCATGCTCGAACCAACCATTCAAGATTGAAACTTGGTTTATGCATTTGGTCGAACGGTTGGTACGCATTAGATTGCCCACACCAGTTTCTTCAAACCTTGTTCCTAGCTCTCGATCCAAACCTGCAGATGCTCCGGTTTGTCTGCGACTCCGGAGCTGAGATGGGCGCACGAATCGTCGGTTGGAGCACCTGGTGCCGTCCACGAACAAAGCTAGTTCTGACGGATGAAGCTCAGGCGAGAATTTACCTCTTCGGTCCTTCTGGCCGGGAGGCAGGGGAGAACAGAGCAATCAAAGCCCTGTTTGGGAAGACTGGCGACGGCGGTGATGAGGGCTTCGAGGGGTCGCCTTAGTGGTTAATGACACGAAAGTTGCTGGGTCTTCGCCGGAGATGGAGATGGGGCGCTCGGGTATTTTCGTTGGGTGCGGTTCTGGGACAGCTGCAGGTCTGGGCTCGATGGAGGAGTTGCCGAGATGCCGGGACTTGCTGAGGACGTCACTGGGAACTAGTCATGGACGCTGAAATCACCGGAAAACAGCGGAGATCACGGTCTGGTGGCGATGGGTCAGGGATGGTCGCGTGTGAATGTCTTCCAACCCCCATGTCCTGCCAGACCAAATCCTCTTCATCCTCTGATTTTCTCCCTTCCTCACGCCACGCCCACGTCTTCTGATCTTCTTATCCCTCGGCTTCTGCCATGTCCTGCGGGTGGCCCGTGCTTGTTTCCTTCTTTCTTTTCTTCTTTTTTTCTTTTTCTTCTCTTGTATTATTCACCTCACCGACTGGTTTCATTTCTTCTTGTTTATTTGCTGAGCTCCTCCAGCAGACTCTCTCTTTTCTTTTGCTCTTGAAGATGACAATGTCGATTGACGGTATGGCCGTGCTCGAAGATCTGCAGCTTATACATCTTTTACGCTTTTTGGTCATCCATCGCAATTTACCTCATTCATGACGAGAGACCTTGATTAAACGATCGATCACGAGGGCGACCTCGTCCACGAGCATGGACAATTGTTTGCGGAATGGGCTTCAGCTTTGAAAGTTCGCAGTCTCGCCATAAGTTGATGTTTTATGTCAAGGCGCCCCCAGATTTCTAAATGTAGAAGTGCAAGACCATGAAATTTTTGTTTAGGGCTCGAGTCCGATCCCTAATTTTTTTATACAATAAAATGCCTAAATGAGTTATCAAAATTTAGATATCAATAATTTTGTGTCCCAAGCAAAAATCATTCTTCAATGCACTTCTCTGTTGCAGAGTTTGATCGACAAAACAAAAAGAGATCATCAATTCTCAATGGAAACTCTGGAACACCTATAAGTCCAATGAAAGCGTGATTCCTGAAATATAAAATCAAAGGCAGAAAAAGAATACATGCTTAATATTATGCAGTCAGATAAGTAGTGATGCTTATCAACTAATGTCTGTCGTGTTTGATCTCTTTGTCAATGTATACTATATATCAGAAAATAAATAGAAGATGTTCCAAATTCCTCAAAAGATACCGACGAAAGTCAAACATATAAGTATTAGATGGATTTGATTAGATTGAAATACAACAAAGGATCTATATATAAGAGGAAACAATCTCATTTAAAAATATATCTTGAATCATGTGCGATACATGTAGCGATTAAGGAACGGAATTGTGCACAGATTATTCACATCGCGCATGAGTTCCATTTTTCTACGTCACCAAATGCAAACAATTTCACATGAGGCTATCCACCAGTCTTTAGCTCATAGCGAACCTGATCCATGATATGAATAAGATATTTGATTAGCCTGACATGTTATCTGCATAAGATTATTAGTTTCTCTCAGAAATAATATGTTATTATCTGAAAATGATCAGGGCTATCAACTAAATAAAGCCTTTCCTCCTGCTTTATTCCCCCTTTCTATCTACCGGAGTTATAAGCACAGCTTGATAAAAATCTCATCTTTGTAGAATTTGCTTACACATAAATATAATTTGTATTGTCAGGTGCAACAAAACTTTGATGAAAACTGGTGGTGTTCCGTATCTAGATAAATTAAGAAGCTTTCGCGTACATAATGGACGAAATTGTAGCACAAGTTAAAAACCAAGACTCGAGTAGCAGAACTTGACCGTACCCTCTACCTGAAATGAAATCTTGATTCAAAAAATTAAATGCCGAAAAAAATCAACAGCTTTAATTCCTGTTTGAAGGGGCCTTCAAGCAAACTGTAAAAGATAGGAGAGGATGCAGAAATATATCATCTATCAATTAGAATTCAGTTTTTCAGAAGGAAAAATATTACATAAGCATTTTAGGTACGTTTGGAACACACTGCCCAGTAGGCCGACCCCAACTAGGTGTGTCAACACTTTGGTTCAGTTTAGTTTTTCGGTTTACCTTTTTTCGCTTTGCGTATTGGAACGGAGCTAAATAAGAGGTGAGAAAGAAGAGAAATTTTAAGTTGGGTGTTCAATTTTTGTTGAGAATTTCGGTTTGGCTCAGTTAATGAAATCAAACCGAAATAACCTAAACTTGAAAAAAATGATTATTTTTTTTTTTATTATCTGAATTGAAAACCGAACTGAATCGAAAATGCACGAAATTTCTTTTCAGTTTCTATTTGCTTTTGGCACCCCTAACCCCAACCACATGCAAATTCAAGTAACACTCAACCACTGATCAAATGCTTCACTTGATTATTGGATAGTGGACCATGTAACTGGCGTTCTTGAAACACTTCCGTTAGCAAAAATTGTTTGTGCTCTACAATGAATATCTTATTCTTTTGATGTTTTGTCTTCACCTTAGAAATCGTAAATCATCAAACTTATCTCCGCAATCAATGGTATTGAGTAAAATGGACATAATAAATGGAGTATATTGCGTAAAAATGCTCTAAAATAAACAACTTGCTCCATATAAAAAAAAAAAAAAAAAAAAAAAAAAGAGAGAGAACATTTTAACAAGTGACTTTGAGCTATTTCATATATTTCTTCTAGGTATATAAATTTTTTCCAATCATTTGTGGTAAAAAATGACTTTATCCCGCTGACTTCTGCAAAATATGGAACTTCGCCATATACAAAAGAAGGAAATAAAAGGGGGAAAGCAAAAGAAAATGAGGAAACACCAGCAAAAACTGAAACAAACTTATGTCGAGTGGGTTTTGAGATAATATGTATGTTGCAATCATTTGGCAATTTAGTGCATGATACATCAATCAACCTTTTTTCCAATAATTTTTATAGGATGGATTCCTTAAATAAATATTTTCGGTGTTCGGTAGGAGATGGAACCTCATGACCAACCGACCTATAAATCCATCAAATTTTTTTTTTTTCATATCTTTGTTCCCTCATTGTCACCAAACACTCATCTACTCTAAAAAATGTTCGTATGGATTTAAAAATGAAGCAAAAGAGAAAAGAAGCAAAGCATGTACAGCCCTAATAAGAATCTTTCAGTTGAGTGGCATGTTCTCCCCCTACGTCTTTTGCGTTCCAATAAACAAAAGAAAATAGAAGCAAAGTATGTAGAGCCCTTTACTTGAAAAATGTACAACTGTAAGGTAGAGTAAATAAAGAAAATGATAAGCAAGAGTGCGAGAGCGCGAGCTTGAGATTGACGAGCTCGAGGTTCGCTTGGCGACGGCCGACGACTAGCCAAAGAAGAAGATGGGAAACAAAGAAAAGAAAAATAAAAGAAATAGAAAATAAAAAGGAAATTAAAAATAATTCGAATTAAAAAAGAAAAAGAAAATTAAAAAATAATTCGAATAAAAAAAGAAAAGAAGAAGAAGAAAGGGGAGGAGGAAGTGAGGATTTGTAGAGGAGTGAGATAAGAGAGATCAAGAAAGGAAAATGTTTTCTACTTTTTAAAAGTGGAAAACATTTTCCCCTAATTTATAAGACTTTTTTTCCTTTCATGTAAAACATTTTCCCTAATGAATTCATTTTCCGTGAAACGAATACCTAAAAATCCGGAAAATGTTTTCCCCACCCCACAAACGAACGGAGCCCCCCGAATGCACGATACATCAATCAACCTTTCCAATAATTCTTATAGAATGGATTCCTTAAATAAATGAGGAGATGGAACCTCATGACCAACGATATGCTTCAACCGACTGTATATGTACCTGTTAGGTGAGAGTCGAGACGCCACTTTTCTTTAGCTTTTTAAGATACAATTAATTTCATCCTTGATCATTGCACTGAATTGAATTTTCAGTCATAACTCACTCAGCTCTGATCCTTATTATATATACATCCAATCGAGTGGTGCTCGTAGACCGGTTTTGCTTACACAGGAAATATGGAATGTTAACTACATAATACAATTATATACTATCTAATGGTCTATCAAAAGGAAAGCTTGTGATTGGATGTTTGAATATAGTTGTGATTGGATTAAATATAAGTATTCGCTAGCCATTCGTCAAATCTACAAAGTTTACATGTGTACCCATCTTAGTTTGGAAAATTAGAGCACGCATAATAATCATTTTATTTTTTGCTAGAACTACTTTTCTGTTTCCGAAATCGGATTTGGAACAAAGATCCGTTTGGTAATGTAATTTTTTTTTATTTTTAGAATAAATTTTTGGGCCAAAAATAGATTTTAAATAGAATTGAGAAGTAAAAATTTTTTACTTTTTTATTTTTAGGATAAAAATAAGAAATAAAAACTCTTCTCATCTCTCTTCCTCACTACTAGTCGGCTGCCCACCTATCGCCGCTCGCCATCTATCATCGCTAGTCATTGGTCACCATCCATCGACCACCATCCATCAGCCACCATTCGCTGTCGCTATTTGCCATTGTCGCCACTCAAGAATGAGAAATTTTATATAGTTATTAAATACGTATTTTTTTTCAAAAACTGGTCGAGGGAATAGAAATAAAAAAAAATCTTTCTCTAAAACGGAATTTGATTTATAAAACAGGTTATCTCTCGCGCTTATAATCTGCAATGCATGGTCTCTTCCTTCCCTCATAGCAAGTCCATGGAAGGAAGTGGTCCCCACTGCCGGCGTCACTCGTGTGCATGAGCAGAATTTCTATTATCGTCATTTGTAAGGTGAGGCAGGTGGTCGCCTCCTTCTTCCTCTCGCATGGCCTCAGTGTGGCCATCGAGACCGCCGCCGCAAAAGCCATCACCGGTAAATTCCGTCCGTCAGGACGGTGCCGGGACCAAATGAATTTACATCTTAAATTCAGCCATCCTTACAATAAAGACACATCGGCAGCCCCATTGAGGGCCTAGATCAGTCCACATCTCCCAAAAATGCTCTTCTTTACCAAAATTAAAGAAAACTTGAGCATGATTTCTTCTTTAAAAGAAAAAAACGTTTCTCATTTTATGAGGATTTTATATTTTTCTATATCCAGTAATAGCCCTCAAATTTGACATTTGAATTTGGAAGTGGCTCGTTGGTGGATTTCTATTAAGTTCGTGAAGAGATTTGAAGAAGTGTTGGTGTTTTTTTTTTTTTTTTCAGAAAATTTTAGCAGCTCTTGCATGATTCTTATGTCTTTGATTTGTCTCCTCTTATCTACATCTAGCATGTCCCTTTCTTTGATTTGAAACAAGAAAAAAAAAAAATATTTAGGGAAGTAAGGATCTTAAAATGGAATTTTCTTTTTTTTTTTTTTTTGTGTTGGTGGACTCCCCTAAATATGGTTTGGTCTTGTGCTCGATGGCAATGGGAATACTTTCAAAAGCCTCTCTGCAGAAATCTACCTGTGCAATTGGAACAAAAGTACACATACAGCCTAGAACTATGAGGCTTGGTTGTTTTTCTTTTGTGAGTTTGAATGGTTCTAAAAGCAAAAGTGCAATTACACTAGCTATGATCTTCCCAACTTCATAAGATGACCGAAAATTTGTGTCTCGAGAAAGGGTGAGGTCTATGGCTCCTGTATGTGGTAAGGTGTTCAGTGTATGAGGAGGTTTATCTAACGAGTCTTTTAGTCTCAATATGAAAGATCTCTTTTTGCTTGAGAAAGCGGACTTCTAATACAAAAAAGGAAGAATCTCTTTCAAAGGAGGAGCTTTCATAGCGAACTTTGGCTGAGGGAATCCGTCTGTCCGGTTCTTCACTGTCAGTAGTGTCTGTTTCTACATTTCACGCCGGATGGTAGAGGACAGACTTGTGTTGTGCCTTTCTGCTTGTCATAATTTTTATTGAACACAAATTTCTCTCGAGTTCCAATTGGCCGTCAATGCTGTCACAAAGTTTTTTATATTTTTCTGAGTGTTGTTTCCGCAAATTGAATCAAAGCTGAGATGAACTTTTTCTTGATGTCTTTAGCAAATTGAATGATGGCCTTGTAACTGCATATCTCTGGTTGATCCACAGCTTGAATGACGTCTTGGTTCAGTCAGTGATTGTGAATTCCTTTTCTTCTAATGGTGATCCAAATTCAATTGTCACTTATCATTTTCTTCTCATCATTACTTCACAATACTGGAACCAGATATCAAGATTGTGGGTATCTCCCTGCTCACCTGATATAGTACTGCCAATTCCTGAGAATGGAAAACCCAAAGGCTTGAGGTTTACTTTGAAAGAGCGCAGCCGTTAAAGCCTCTAGTCAACAAAATCGCGTCAGGTCTCAAATACAGCAAGATGTGAAAACGGTGTTAAAGGTAGCACCACGTCCGTCCATCTCAACCCTGCAAGTTTATGTTCCGTAAATTAAACTCTGCTTTCTTTTCACCTTGCATTGTCTTATTTTGCAGTGGACAGCACAAAAGAGATTATTAGAACTTTCAATCCACAGTAGGAAAGGTGAGAAAAGCAATCTTGGGATTATATCAACACATCAAGTGTTTACTACGTAATAAGTGATATAGAGATGGGAGTACTAAGCAAACAGGGACAGACTAATGCAATAGTAGCTATTTATAAAGAAAAAAGGTGAGTAAAAAGAGAGAGGAGAAGGTTCAAACTCACCTCATAATGCTTGTAAGTTTGGAAGGAGCCAACGGATCGTTTCTTAGGCTCAGCTAATTTCCCGCAGCGGAGGATATCTATGTTGCAATCCTTCAGCAATTATGTTCTTGATACCTCAATCAGCCTTTCCATTGATCTGCATCAATGAGTTTTTAACTGATTCAAAAATTCTAACTCGTCGAGGCCCTCAACAACCCTTATCCCCATCACAGTCACAGATATATAAATACTCGAGATTTTTAAGTTTGATAAACCACCAACACTTTGCACGAAATGACAATCTGAGGCCCCAAACCCTTCCTGTGATTCCTACGTACAGAATACTTGAATTTAGCAAACAAATAATCAATTCATTAGCAAACTCTACTCATCCGCACAAGCTAACCTTCCAAAGGACTCGCACTGGATTATAGAAAATGCCTCCAATGATTCAAAGATCCTGCAAATTGGATCTCAACTAGCTTTGGGCAATATTCCACACGGATGGTTTTGAGCTTCATCATGCTTGATAGCATGACTCTGTCGAAGTGTTCACAGCTTTTCAGAACCAACTTGGTTAAATTTTGAAGCCGAGGGCTGTTGAGCTGAATTTCTTGCACTTGGCTCAAAACTTGACTTTCTATTTTGGATGAGAGTGACACAGTTAGATTGAACTTATTGAGGCTTAAATTTAACAGATATCGATGGAAGTTGCACCATTGATTGCCAGTCCAACCTAGACGAATGAAATCCCTTCAACTGAGAAATCAGTAGGAGCCGGGACATTGAGAAGTTTCAAGCTCAATTTATTCAGTTTGGTTAACCTCCTAATTCACCCGAAGTCACCGCCACAAATTTTATCTCCTTCTCTCCAACTAGAGCCATCATATAGGTCCAACTGGATCCCATGAGCAGTAACCGCAACAAATTAAATAACACTTGTAGATTGTTTAAACTTGCTGGAAGCGTCATCAGTTCTTGAGCCTCATCACATTCCATTAACTCGAGCATTTGCAGCCAATCATTCTGTCTCCGGAACTTCACTGATGTAAGTGTAGGACAAGCATAAGATTCTTGGAAAGGGCAAACTTCTGATTCCGGAAGGAAGTCAACCTTTCAATTATCAAGTCATGCCTTCAAGCATTCCAAGATTCCCAAGCATTCCCATGGCCCTTGGCAACTCCCGTGCTTTGTATGGAGATGAAATTGATTCAAAGTACTCAGTTCAAAAATGCAAGTTATGTGCCGATATCAACTTCCATATGAAATCTGGTTGTTTCTTCACTCGACGACACCACCCTAATGTGAAGCACCGAAGATTCACGAGGCCTCTGATTTCATTGGCCAAATCTTCAAGATGACAGCAACCATTGATATTCAAGTCGATTAGATCATTTTACTTGTCAATAGAGCTGTCAATTTTCCTCAAAATAGGATGATTTTGGAAAGTAAGCCATTCTACAGTCAAGCCATTATGTGAGAACAACACAGGAAAAAATGGACTTTTAATTTCACTGCCATCTGTAAAATGTGAACGTGATTATTCATCAGACAAACGATCGCATATTTGTTAAAAAGAACAAAAAAAGAATGACACACCTTGGTTGAGCTCCGTAGTCTCTGATCATTGCTGAAGTCATTGTCTGAAAATTAAAGAACGACCATATTCTTTAAGAGCATATTGCTTGTGTTAAATGGTCGAGGAGGACGACTCCAAAAAAATCCATCTTAATCTGGTCAGATGATTCGCTAAGTTGAAAATACGAAGGTTCCCCCATTTAGAAGAAGGTACAGAAGGAAGAAACTCGATTAGGGCCATATCCTCTAGAGAGAACTTTCAAATCCAAGTCAAGAAACTACAAGTAACGTTAAAAAACTGACAATAAAAAATCCCTAATGAACAACATAAGCCAGTGATCGAGGGCCTTGGTTTTGACGCCTTAGGCCATGAGCACTCTCAACTTTTGAGAGCTAAAAGCCCGAGCTTAAAAGCACGGACTAATTAAGAAACAAATGCCTTGTAGGGCAAAACAATAGGCCACGTACACAACACAGATAAGGCGGCCTTTATTCTAGGCCAACGGTGATCTCTTCTGGATCTGTTTTGCTAGACGCCATTGGCGTTAAGTACCTTGATGAGCAGAGTGTAGCCTCCTATGCATTTCTGAGTGTTCTATATTCTCTAGCTCTTTTTCTAGCCAACTTCATTCTGACTTGATGGCGAGCGTCCTCCGACTCCCTTCAAAGAGGGCCCTTTCCGGTTCCTTTATGGAAGGAGCAGCGACTCAAACTGTTAAAGCTCAGGCATTTGAACGACACTCCCCCCAGCCTTCTCCTCGGCTTTAATTCCTCTTCCTGTTCCTGCTTATAGTGCCTTTCCTGTTCCTGCTCTTCCTGTTTGGAGTGACTTTCCTGTTCCTGTTTGGAGAGGCTTTTCTGTCCCTGTTCCTGTTCCTGTTTGAAGTGGTTTTTAATCAAACTGTAAAATCTTAAGCAAGTATTTTAGGCGTTTTTGAAACACAAATCCTAGATGGCCGACCCCCACCACATGCAAATTCAAGTCACTCTTAATTCCATCAAGGCCATAAGTCACTTGATTGGTGGATCAGGAGGACCATGGAAGCTGTGTTCTTGAAATACCTCAGTTACCAGGATTGTTTCGAGATGTTCGATCAGTATCTGATTCTTTTAATGTTTCATTTTCACAGCAGAAATCGCAAAATCACCGAATTCATCTCCATAAATAAATAGAAGATGTTCCAAATTCCTCAAAAGATACAGACGAAAGTCAAACATATAAGTATTAGATGGATTTGATCAGATTGAAATACAACAAAGGATCTATATATAAGAGGAAACAATCTCATTTAAAAATATATCTTGAATCATGCGGGATACATGTAGCAATTAAGGAACGGAATTGTGCGCAGATTATTCACATCGCATGAGTTCCATTTTTCTACGTCACCAAATGCAAACAATTTCACATGAAGCCATCCACCAATCTTTGGCTCATAGCAAACCTGATCCATGATATCACTAGGATATTTGATTAGCCTGACATGTTATCTACATAAAATATAAGTTTTTCTCGAGAAATAATGTTATTATCAGAAAATGATCGGGGCTATCAAGTAAATAGAGCCTTTTCTCCTCCTTCATTCCCCCATTCTATCTAGCGTAGTTATAGAAGCAGCTTGATTAAAATCTCGTCTTTGTGGAATTTGCTTACACATAAGTATAATTTGTCTTGTCAGGTACATCAAAACTTTGATGAAAACTGGTGGTGTTCCCTATCTAGATAAATTAAGAAGCTTTCGCGTACATAATGGGACTAAATTGTAGCACAAGTTAAAAACCAAGACTCAACCTATAAGTTTAGACCTGAGCAGGTCTTTAAACTGCTCATGGAAGTAAAGGCGGGAGAACCGCCCTGGGGTGGGTGACCCCGTACTTGTTTCCCCATCTTCTCTGCCGGATGGTTAAACAATGGTAGGGAACATGGGGGTCCATAGCCAGTGAGGCACCACTGGGTTTGGAAACAGGCGGTGGTCTGGATGCTGACCTCATTAAGTTGAGAGGCTACCCAAGGACCATGCGGAACAGGTGAAAATCTTGTTGCAAGTTGAGCTGACTTGAATGTCAAGTTCTGGTAACCGAACACTCAACTTGTACCCCCAGAAAGGAGCAGTAGAACCTGGTTGTACACTCTACCTGAAATGAAATCTTGACTTAAAAAATTAAATGCCTAAAAAATCGACAGCTTTCATTCCTGTTTGAAGGGGCCTTCAATCAAACTGTAAAAGATAGGAGAGGATGTGGAAATATATCATCTATCAATTAGAATTTCAGTTTTTTAGAAGGAAAAGTATTACATAAGTACTTTAGGTACTTTTGGAACACACTTCTCACTTGTCCGATCCCAACCAGGGGTGTCAATGCTTCGGTTCAGTTTGGTTTTTTGATTTTCTTTTCTTTGCTTTACTTATTGGAACCGAGCTAAATAAGGGGTGAGAAATAAGAGAAATTTTAAGTTGGGTGTTCAGTTCTTATTGAGAATTTCGGTTCGGCTCAATTAACCAAACCAAACCAAAATAACCCGAACCCACAAAAAAAAAATGATTAATTTTCAATTATTATAACCAAAAATCGAACCGAATCGAAAATGCATGAAATTTTATTTCGGTTTCGGTTTGCTTCCGACGCCCGTAACGCAACCACATGCAAATTGAAGTAACACTCAACCACTAAACAATCGCTCCATATAAAATGACAAAAACATTTTAATAAGAGATGTTAAGCTATTTCATATATTTCTTCTAGACAATGAAGTTTTTCCAATCATTTGCCATAAAAACTGACTTCGTCCCGTACAGTTCCGCAAAATATGGAACTTTCTCATATACAAAAGAAGGAAAGAAATGGGGGAAAACAAAAGAGAATGAGGAAACATGAGCGAAAAATGAAACAAACTTATGTGGAGCGGGTTTTAAAATAAGTGAAATCAAATTTAATTCATGTTTGTTAGATCATTTTCCGACCTCCCACGATCATTACAAATCTGTCCAAAAGTTGAATTTATTATCGTGGATGGCCCCGTCAAGAAAGTAAAAAAGAAAGAGAGAAAGAGAATGGTTTCGGACACGACTTATGATGCTGGAAAGGCTGGCTTGGGGGGCCGTCCACGCCTGTCTTGGACTCACGTAATCTCGGGAGATATGTATGTCCCAATCATTTGGCAATTTGATGCTCGATACATCAATCAACCTCTCCAATAATTCTTATAGCATGGATTCCTTAAATAAATGATCTAAAAATATGAAAAAATAGTAATAAGGCGAAGAAACATAGGCCCAAAAAAAAAAAGAAATGGGAGAGATTTTTCCTGCCCATCCAGCCTAAAAAAAAAAAAATGATAAAAAGTTACACTCACATTTTCAATTTCACTGTCGCACGTGTGCACACACACAAACTCTCTCTCTCTCCACCTCGGCCTGCCTTACCGGCGATCATCTTTGTGCTCGTCGTCACCGCCGCCCCTCGTCGAGTTTTCCAAGCCCATGGTTTTCCTTTTTGAATCTTTTAGGCCTCCAAGTCATGGCCACAACTGCGACCCCCAAGCCCATTGTTTTTTTTTTTTTTTTTTTTTATCTTTCTGTAACCACCGTATGCCGGTGGCCAGGACGTAAACTGCAGGAAGACTTAAGACGAGGGCGCCCACCTCCCAAGCCCATTGTTTCAATGCATTGAAACTGTGAATGGTGGACTAGTATGAAAAAGGCACTTATATGGAATGCCTAAAAACCTCTTCATGCTTATTTTCTCCGAGATTTAATGGTTAAAATGCATTTGTAAGCAATTCTTCTGGAACATAAGTAGTAAATTACTTAAATGTCGGCTCATGAATATGCTTCAATGAATTTTTTTCTTTTTTCTTTCAGGATGACTTGAAAATATGCATGCGGGTCTTTGTCCGTCACCAAATTTGACTTGAAGTCTCCAAATTCCGCTTCTTTTCTTAGATTTTTGTGGTTTGATCTTAGAAAAATTGACCCCACAAATTCCAGACTCCTTCATTTTTCCTAAGAAATAAACAATAATTAATCACTGATAGAGCCGATCAACCGGACACTTGACAAAATACACGATATTCACCTGTGGTGTGAGGAGGTTAATATTCATAATCGACATGGGATTTTTCTCTTAAGCCGAGTAAATTCAAATTGCACACACAAATGATAACAAAGCATATTTTTTACTACCAAGTCTGATATATGAAGCCAGTCAGCAAACAGCGAATCCATGGGTATTTGAACCCGAGTATCTGGGAAAAAGTAGTCAGTACTATGCAATTTCTATTCAAAACTGATGACTCCCTTTCACCACGCTCCACATCAGCAAAATCAAACGGTCGATCTTGCAGTTCGACAACCTTTTTTCTCTTCCTCAGTACGAGCGACATTGACTAAGAAACAGGCATGGCTGGACCGCCATTGTCCACACGAATTTCGCACGTTAAATTTATTTGACCGAGTCTTCGAGACAAGCCCCACGGGCCACGGGCCACGCCCGCCCTACCACGGGCCACGCCCGCGCTACCAACGGCTCCTATAATTGCGAATTTAAGGCCTTTGTCTCAAGCTAGAGAGAGAGAGAGAGAGAGCGCGCTACAGCATAGTTCTATAACCCTACTTCACCCTACTTCACTTCTACGACGCTAACTATTTATGCAAGCTTCGCTATTGTAGGCTGTGCCAAGTGACCAAACATGGAGGGAGAGATCAGCAACTTCATGACGGTCTGGACCTTGGTGGTGATCTCGCTCACCTACTGCCACACCGTCTCTAAAACCGTCCCTGCCGGAACGAAGAGGCTGTTGGCCATTTCGCCGGTCATCGTCCTCTTCTTCATCCTCCCTCTTAGCCTCACCACCATCTCCCTCGGAGGCCTCACCTCGTTCTTCATCGCTTGGCTCAGCAACTTCAAGCTCATCCTGTTTGCCTTCGGCAAAGGACCGTTGTCACCTAGCCGGTCTTGCTCTTTGGCATACTTCATTCCCGTCGCCTGCCTTCCCATCAAGATTCACAACCCAGTTGAGAGCACCAAAAATGAAGAGGGCCCGTGTTCGGAGATCAACGAGAGAGGACTCAAATCGCCCATGAATTACGTCGTCAAGTGCCTGGTGATAGTTGCCTTTTTGCCTGCCTATGAGGGGAAGGTTCGAGTTCATCCGGTGATCATCAACTTGATGTATTTGGTGCACGTATACGTCGGGCTGGAGGTGTCCCTGGCCGTGGTTGGAGCCATGGTCCGAGCACTTACCGGCATTGGGCTTGAGCCGCAATTCGAAGAGCCGTACCTCTCGACCTCACTGCAGGACTTCTGGGGAAGGAGATGGAACCTCATGGTCACCAATATACTCCGCCCTGCCGTGTATTTACCTGTTAGGTGAGACACTATTTACTTTGTTTTTTTAAAGATACAAAGAGATGCATCGTCACTCATTGTACTGAGTTGAATTTTGTTATCATTTTGATGTGGATCAATTTGCGTTCATTCTTTATGCGTAAGACTTCATTGCATGCACGAAAATATAATATGACAGACATGAAGGCAAAGCACATAGTATCAAAATTTCTCTGCACTACCACAGATTCATTTCTGTCATATCTATGTTATATTTTCATACCTAAAATGAAGTCTTGTACATGAAAAAGAATGTCGGCTGCATAATATAGATGTATACTGTCAATTTGACCATTAAAAAAAGTTCAAGAAATGCTAGACATAAAGAAAAAATTACTGGACATGATAAGACAAAAACAAAAAAACAAAAGGCTCGCGGAGTAGTAATTCTCGTTGAATGCATCGTTCTCTTCCGTGTCTCAAACCAGGTCCATTTCCAGCCGTGTGCTCGGGAGGAGGTGGGCCGCCCTGCCAGCATCATTTGCGTGCTTCCTGGTCTCGGCGCTCATGCACGAGCTCATTTTCTACTACATCGGACGTAAGGAGCCGAGGTGGGTGGTCACCTCCTTCTTCCTCTTGCACGGCCTCTGCGTGGCCGCCGAGATCGCAGCCAAGAAAGCACTCGCCGGCAGATTCCACCTGCCGAGGGCGGTGTCGGGAGCGTTGGCGGTCGGTTTTATCCTCGCGACGGCATTATGGCTGTTCCTGCCGGCCCTATTGTGGTGCGACGCGGAGGACAAGGCGCGTAGCGAGGCCACGGCGGTCGTGGACTTTGTGAAGAGGACTTGGAGCGTCGTGGGATACAGCTCCATCATGAAAGCGAGCAGGTGATGGTATTGATTGTAGACCTGACGTGCATCCGATATATAATTGATGTTGATTAATAGCGACATAAATGGTTTGCTTAGCTGATTGTTGTCAATAAATATCAGCCAGAATCTAGGACTAAATTGGTGTCACGTAAGACGACTAGTGTCTACGTCACCAATTTCCGAAAAAATTAGTCTGATGGACTGAATTGATGCCGATGTAAAAGTATCTAAGACTAAAAAGGTTTAAAATTGAATTACTACTAATGCAACAAGTTTAGGATTTTTTTATACTTTTTTCGAATTTTCAAGCGGTCACTTCTCAATTAACCTTTTGAATTAGATAATTCCAAACCATTGGGTTTACCCTGCCCCCCCTTCCAACAACAATGGGGAGGTTGAGGGTTCGAATCCCCACCTTCTTAGGAGGATTGGAGTGGGGACGAATTAGTTTCAGGAATAAGTTTCGACTCCCATAACCCCGCAGAGCGAAAAGTTTCAAAAGTGAGACTTAGAATAATAGAGAGTAAAAAAAAAAAAAAAAGGATAATCCGAATGTTGAAGTAAAGTTACATCTTAAATTCAACCCTCTTACACCTCAGCAACCCAATTGAGAGCTTAAATCAGTCCACATCTCCCAAAAATGCCCTCCATTACCAAAACTCCCACCACATTCTCTGAAAATACAAGCCCACAAAGTAAGACCTTCACCCCCAGTTTCTGTCTCCTCTCCCTCTCCGCCAACTCCGCCGCGCTCCGCCGCCATCCTCATCACTCATTGCCACCCCTGAAACGGCCACAGCTGCGCCCCTCAGCCCGTCCTCTCCACCGCGTCACCTGTTAGTCTCATCTCCAAGTTGGAGGCCACGATTTCCGGCATAGGCTCAATGGTGGTCTCACAGCCACAGATCTATGGTCACACCCGGTCCAAACAAGGGCAGGGAGTAGGTAACCGTCAAATGATGGCGAATTGAATGAGTTACTTTTAAAAGACTTCTAGGATAGTGAAAGGACATGCCTAAAGATGAAACATTTTTGGATTTTAAATAGGAAAAGGACACTAGTACAGAGCTCCCTTTAGTGCTACTTTAAAAAAAAAAAATAATCATTTAAGTACAACCTCCAAATTAGGTCGCTAGACCTATAATCATTTAAATGCCAAATTTTGTTTAAAATCATCATTTCGATGCCAATCATTGTTAAAACGCTATCAATGCCACGTGACTAGAATTTTCAAAAAATTTGTCAAATCAATTATAAGTGCCATGTAATTAATTTGATTTGAATTTCTTGTCATTGACACTTAAATGATCGTTTTTTCTTCAATTCGATATTTAAGTGAGCCAGCAAAAAATTTTCATATTAAATGAATGTTGTATATAACTTTTCACACTTTCTAGTGTTCTTCTATCTAAATACTCACAAAAAGCATCTTTTAACATTGAACGCTAAAGGAAAAACTATGAGGATTTAAATGGATGAATCAAAATAGACAATACCTCAACTCAAGGGTATTGGGGCGGCTCTCGGGGAAATTCTTAGCATCGAGCCACCGGCGGCTCGAGGCGCAATGGCGAGGGATCGCAGCGGTGATGGAAGACAACGGCTTGGCGACAACGTGCTTGGACCTTCAACCATGGTGGTTTGCTCGAAAGGACGGAGAAGAAAAGATAAAGGAAGAAGAGAAAGAAGGATAGAAAGAAAAAGGACACTAGAAGAAAAAAGAAAGAACAAATGTCGACCATTGGATTGACAAGATGCGATGCGTCCGTATCCATGGATTTCCTTTTCTCCTTTTTCAAACCAATTTAGAATCATCTAATACATAATATTCTAATGGTTGGCCCCACTTATATTTTTGTAGGTCTACATGCAAAAATGAATTTTTGACGTTTAGTTAACGGAGTTTCCAATCATAGCAATTTAAAATAGCTAATGCCGACCTTACAATTTTGACCTTTGCAACTGAACTAAAGATTTCTTGGTAGTAATCAATATTGTCAATTATGGCTTTTTCACTGCTAGTCTTGCTTTTAATCATTCAATTGCGCCGCTAGTTTATACTTAATTTTAGGGATCCATGTACTTCCAATCACAATTTTTTTTTTAAATCCAAATAATATTGTAAATTTTGATGGGAAAATTAGATAATTGCTTGTAATTATGACAAACTAGCAGGCCTACAATTATCCATAGTCCATACGTGATGACACTTGATAATAACTTCGGTTTGGTGGTGAGACTGGTTTGGCTATCAGCCGTTTGTAGAAAGCTAGGTCCTTCATATACTATGAATAACTAACGGGAAAAGCATTAAAAAAAATAAAAAAATAAACCTGTTACAATTGCATATGTTAATTTAGTGCTAAATTTTTTTCACATTTTAGTAACTTAATTCATTAATTTGTCAATTGAATTCATCTGATCAATTTTGACCGAAAATCATCAAAATGAATGCCAATCATTATACATGACACGATTAGCACTTGACACTAACGGGGATATTTTTTAATAATCTTTTTCTTTTCTTTTCTTTTTTTCTTTATTTGGGCTGACGACCCTCTGACCACTGGGCAAGGGTTGTCACCCTGGTCACCCTGGCCTAGGCCCTTGCCCTTGCCAATTCTAGCCTCCCTCGAGGCAAGGGCCACAACCGTTGCCAACTAATAAAAAATTCAAATGTTTTCTTAAAAAGTTGTTAAATTTGTGCATATCAATTTTGGCCGTACTACATAGGATAGCTAACATCCATGCCGAAATTATGAAAATATTTATGACTAAATTAGCATAATTGAAAATTTTAAGATTAAATTGGCATAAATATAATAGGTTTATAACTTTTTTTGTACTTTTCTTAATCCCTAACAAGGTGCCTCAAAGAAAAACTAGGTGCCTAAACTGAAGTAAAACTAAATATTCGTGCATGGGCAGCTAAGAATTGACAAAAGCTCATACGTTTCTGGACGACGGTCGAATATAGCTCATCAAATTCAACAATTAATTAGGTACTTTAAAGCAACAAACGACACTACTCTTTACCCAATAAAAATCAACCCCCTCTTGGATATAGCTCGCAACTCACTAAGTACCTTCTTTTTATTTAGTCGCACGACTTCCATTTATCTAGTTCAAAGGTATCTACACTCGATGGCACTCACTAAGCATGTGATTCGACTTGAGCCAAGCTTAAACATGGCACTATACATCAACTCGACTCAAATTGAATACACCCCTTGAGGTACGTAGCAACTACATAATGGCTAGCACATAATTCTCAAGATCCAATGTACTTAAATCAGCCATTAGACTTCGGCTGAATTCAAAGTTTCAAAAAAAAAAAAAAAAAATTGCCGGTTACCCTATGCTCTTTTCTTGAACATAGTTCTAACTTGTGAATATACGTTGATTGAATAGTTTACAAACATGAAGACAAAATAGAAGAACCTACAAGATTCAAGAACGGATAAGAACAGGAGTGTATAGATCTATTGCCACGAGTCACAACCATCAAAAAGTGAAACGAACAGGAAAAGTGACATTGTAAGAGAAAGAACGAAGAGCGGCGGAGCTTCAAGGCTCGTGAAGAAATCTCTCTAAGCAACGAAACCCCAAGTAGTTGGCGCAGTACCTCTCCAGCTCCTCCCCTCCTCTCTCCCTACACACCTCCTCCTCCACCCTCTCGCACCACCCCCACCAATTGTCGCCGCCGCCGCCCTCCACCGCCGTCCCCCCGCCGCAGCACACCCCGTCGACGATCTCCTGCAGCCCCACGATGCGGCGGCTCACCTTCCTCCTCCCCTCCCTCAACGCCGGATCGATCCCGCCGGGCACCGAGTCCAGCCTCAGCAGCAGCCTCATCAGCTCCTCCTCTATCCTCGCCCTCTCGAGGGGGCTGCCCCGGAGGGCGTCGACGGTGTCCTGCCGCTGGATCCGGCGCTGGAGGCGGTCGGCGGCGGAGTCGACGGCGGAGATGGTCTTGTAGAGGGCGCGGATCAGGTGGGCGCGGTAGGCGGACTGGATCTTGGTGGCGGCCCGGGAATGGGCTTGGTTGGGTTGGAGGTGGAGGGTGATGTTGGGCGGCGGCGGGGGGATGAATTGCTCATCTGGGGAGGTGACGGTGACGGTGGCGGTGGCGGTGGCGGTGGGCGAGGAGGCGGAGGAGGAGAAGCTGAGCTTGCGAGCTGATTTCATGGCAGAGACGGGGGGAGAGACAGATGGGGAGACAGAGAGAGGAAAGTAAGGGAGTAAGTTGCTTTCTTGAATGCTTTTTGGCGCATAATGGGACGAAGATTTGAGAGCGGACCGTCCCGTTGGCAACGGACCATTTTCGTCCTTCTTGTGGGCTAGTGGGCCATGCATGCAATTCAGCTCACGTGGGCCCATCTGCTTTTTCTCTACCCACAAATTTGTCTAATACATGCCAAACTCCATCGTTAGAGAATTCACACTGTATAAGGATTTAGCTCGAAAAGGCAACGAAGTCCCAGAGCCTCCATCCAAGCCAATCGATTGAAACTCAAGCTTCAGCACGTATGAATATCCAATGCGCGCGCACGAGATAGATAGATAGATAGAGAGAGAGAGAGAGAGAGCACTTTTTATTAGCCAAAGTGTACATTAGTGGAGTTCCGCAAATAGGATGCAACTGGACAGTACAGCGAGTCCATAAGGGACTCTCGCTCTAGTACTAACAAGAACAACAATGCCCTCTGCCGCCAGCGCCACTGATGGACTCACTGAGGTGCCGGAACAACCTTTCCAGAGCATGTCCCAAATCCGACGGTGTATCCATCTCCCTGCACGGGGATCAGAAATTAGAACGCTCACAGACTAACCCGGCAGCAAGACTATCAATATGTCATCTTAAATTTCAGAAGCAGTTTCGAGCCGAAAATTAAAAACAATGTTATCTTTGAAATTGGAAACCGAAGGAAAAAAGAAGCTGGGAAGCTTACTTTGCAAAGGCCAGTAATGGTTACTTCATCTCCATCTTCAAGAAATTTGCGCGGTGTCCCATTCAGCAACAGGGGCTTCTGTCCATTCCAAGTCAGCTCCAGCAAGCATCCCAGAGATTCTGGTTCCTATACATATTAGTAGACCAAAAGAGAGAATTGTTTAACACACATTCCGGGTATGCTATAATTCGACTGAATAAGACTAGAAGCAATGGGTTTGACACTAAATGGAAGTTCTAGAAAGATATAGATAAATAAAACAATACCGGTCCACTAATTGTTCCTGTCCCAAGGAGATCGCCTGGCCTTAAGTTGCAGCCATTGATTGTATGGTGTGCGAGTTGTTGCGTCACTGTCCAATATCTGTACAACACAAGGAAATCATGAATTATGGAGGCAGATAAGGATATACAGAATAAATTCACGGAGAGCATTATAATTGCCATCGTAAACATGAAAAGTTCACTGTTACAATTTTCTAAGCACCTGGTACATAATTCAAGATAGATGAGCTCACACAAACGCATAGCACCACAAATTGCACATAAAACTGGGGATACTTTCTTCATAAGGGGTACTAATTTGTAGAAATTCTGTCATGTTATGGTATGATATTGAATCATACTATTGGTAGGTGGGGGTCTTGGTTCAAAACCCACCCACCACAAGTAGAGTCGAAGTTTGGGATTAGGGATGCCTAGCTTTCTAGGTTCGTTAGGGTGTCATTAATCCAAGCAATAAATTCCACACTCACTCATTCAGCTGAAAATTGAGCAACTAAGTCCACGTGCTTCATCAATATACAAGAGAGTCAAGAGTCTATAAGGGGGCAAGCCATTTGTCTTGAGGAAGAAGGAAAAATAAAGTTTAAAGAGGGTGTCTAAAGAGAAGTGCAAGGAAATAAAGAGGGTCAGGCTATATGGTTCTACCAATAACATGCATAGAAAGAAATAGGGCATGCTAATCAAATATTTTCACACTGTCCAGTTTGTCAGTCCCTCGTACAATTTTGACAGTGGAAGATTTATTATGTTGAGATGCATAGCACCGCTTTTCACTGAACCAGTGGCATCGCAAGTGATGCACGCGGAATGATATAATAACATGCTTAGGGGTAGCTGCTAAGACCGTTATAAGCCTATTAAACAATGTCCGAAGATTCTCAGAGCATTATTTTTCACCAGCTGAAACTAGAGATGACTTACAAGTTCTTGAAATTACTCTTCGTGATAATACAGGAATCTTTTTGTCCAGCAGGTTTGATCTGAACCTGTTAGCAGTAGTAAAAGTTTCCATTGAACATAGGAATGCATGAGACCGCACAGTTTGGAAGATGTAGAACAATTAATACAAGTTATTACTGGCAGATAGGAATGATCTTAGGGTATCACCTCCAAAGATATGTCATAATTCTTGGATACTTTTTCTGCCAGATACGGTAATGGCTTTGGCTCCTGAAAATCACAAAGGATATAAATGCAGCACACTGCCTAAGACCAGCAAAGTTCGATGCCAGAACAGAGAACTCACTGAAGCAATAAGGAATGTATTTACCTGTTTAGGTGCCTCGCATTCAAAAGCTTCCAAAGCATCTAGAGTCACAATCCAAGGGGATATCGTGGTACCTAGAAACATTTACAAAAGAACCAAAGACAAGGTATAATATCCGCGCTTCATGCCTTCTCCATATATTTATAAAATGACCTTCATTGATCACAGTCAAATTTTGGCACAAGTACAATTTTGGCAACTGTAATGTGCAGCTTAGCCATCAACTTTAATTATATAATGAAATGTTAGCATCTGAAAAAACAGATCATTTACCGAAACTTTTTCCGAGAAAAGGCCCAAGAGGCACATATTCCCAAGCCTGAATGTCCCTAGCTGCAAAACCAAACTTCTTCTAAGTAAAACACAAATACAATAATTGGAAATACATAAAAACGTGAAGAAGTTGCACACACCACTCCAATCATTCATTAACACGAGTCCAAATATGTGATCGGCAGCATTGTTGACGTCAATAGGCTTCCCCCATTCATTTCCAGGACCAACTACAGCAGCCTGCCATCAAGTACAACAAAGACAAAGGATAAGAGGTGCAATTATGCGCTAAAATACTTGGGTAGACAATAAATCAGTTTATTGGATAAAAAGCAAACCATAAGCTATTACATTTGTTTATTGAATTTATATAACCATTGGCAAGAAAAGACAGTTCTAATACTCAGAGAACGAAACTTACCATTTCCAGCTCGAAGTCTAGCTTCAAGGAAGGTCCAAAATAAGGTGGAGAGTCACCGCTGGGGTAACCTTGACCTCTGTGACGGAGGGGGAAAATTATAAAGATGCGGTGAATCTAATCATAAACAATGGGAGCTCCAACAATGCAACTGAGGACTCAAATTGACATTCCAATAGATTCTTCCATAAAAGACACTAGGTGCAGAACCAGCAGGCCCCAGTAATCTAATGAAGAGTTCCGGCGTGTGGAATTACACTCGAATAAAGATGGTTCATTTTACGGCCCAGAGGTGTGAATTCAACATACACCATACTTTTGCTGTGTCTTTTCTCCTGTGAATGGGCAGAGAGAACTGTGACTAATCACTTAAGTACCTTGGTCGAAAGATGTTTGTTCCAGATATAACAATGGATGATGCCCGTCCATGATAAGCGATGGGAATATGGAACCTGAAAACCAGCAAATACAAGCATTGCTTTACTACTTTTCTGAGGTTGAGTTGGGAACGAAAAGAGAGAGAACCTTTCCGATCAAATGAACATACCAATTTTGAGGAATTGGATTCTGTGGCCCGCGAAATATGGTTCCACAATTCTTGGCATGATGCATCGATGAAAAGAAGTCCGTATAGTCACCAATGGCAATAGGAAGAACCATCTCCACCTTGTCCTGAAAATTCAAATATAAACGTCATTAGAGACAGTGTGTAATCTATCGATATGAAAATGAATTCTAGCCGAAAGCATGTCTCACCATGGGGAAAAGTGATTTTTTCCTCAACTCGGTGTTGTCACGCAGCACGGGTTCAGTCGCTGAGTAAAATTTAAAAATTTCCATCATTTCGTACGAAACAAACAATATGCCTCAAGGGGCGCCAGGAGCTCCCTTCTTGAAGCACCATAGGCACATAAATCTACTGGAAATTAAACAAGTTCCTTCCTTAGGTTCACGCCTTTACGGGGATAACCCATCAGAAATTGCACTTCACCAAATGTAGATGACATACATGACAGTATCTTTTGCAGCGTGGCGCGAGCTTCCCTCCATGCAGGCCGCCCCAATGCCAAGAACTTGTTGAGGTTGGGCTGGCAGCAAAACCAGGCCAAGATCAATCATTCAACTTCTACTACTCTTTTCCAAATGCAGTTCACCCAAAATAAAGAGATCCCAAGACTTCTTATTTAGTAACAGGACGAGCGAGCCGACAGAATACGCCTAAAAACTTCAGAAAACGAAGACTTCGGAAAATTCCACGCAATTGACCAACTAATTATCGATCATTACGAAGGGATAGACTTCACATTGGCTTCATGAGCAGAAAAACTATCGGAAACAGAGCATTTCCGATTCTTCAGCAAGTCAAAAAGCTACAAAATTCAAATTTTAAACAGAAAAACAGCACGCCAAGGAGTAATCACAGTCCTGCTAAACAATCAGAAGCAAAAAAAGCAAAATTGTCTGAAGACTCGCAGCAGTTCCCGCGGGAAGCAGACGAGGCGCGAGACGGGCTCGCGGGAAAACCCGAACCTGGTGGAAGCAGTCGGACCCGGCGAGGGCCGGGCCGCCGAAGAGGCCGGCGGAGGCGACGGCGGAGAGGTCCAGGACTTGGTCCCCGATCGCGACCCCGGGCCGGGCCGGCGAGCCGCCGTCCGGCCGGAAGACGCCGAACGGGAGGTTCTGGATCGGGAAGTGGGAGCCGGGGCGGACGTCGATGAAGGACTTGAGGGCCATCGAGAGGAGCGCGGTGTCGCCGGAGCTCCGACGGAAGGTGGCCGCGGCGGTGGTTATGGCGGAGAGTATTTTGGGAGTGGTGGAAGAGTGAGGGAAGGAGGAGAAGTGATAAAAGCAAACGGAATTGGAGTCACTTTCTTTATGTTTGGTGATTTTTTTATAGAGCAATCTTATGCCGTACAATAATATCGGCCTACAAAATTTTCTTTACTCAAAATAATAATATGACAAATTTTATCGTCCCAAATTAATTCTCGTGTTACAAGAAATCACAAACCGACACGTATCAAATTAATGTTCATATCCTAGAATTTCTAATGGGTACACCTATTAATTTTTTCAATATTTTAGTTGAATTGATAACCAATTCTTTTTTTTTCCATTCAGATGAGTCTGTTAAATCTAATCATGCAAAAGTTGTTGGGGTCTCAGTATCAAAAGACATCTTGAGAGGTGAGGGGGACCACAGCAATTATGAAGCAGGCCAGAGAGCTTCTCCCAAGTAATATGGAATAGTTAAGATTCCTTTAACATGCACCTGGATTCATCTTAACCTGGCTCTAATACCAATCTGGGGGTCTCATACATGGCAAATAACTCAAATGATATATTGGGATGTAATGTAAAATTGACATAAGCAGCTCTTCTAAATGACGTTGCTCTGGGGAAGTGCGATCTGAAGAAAATAAGCTAAGATTGGCAAATCTATTAATTTTGCCCTAAAAGTTCTTCACCAATGGAAAATATGTTGAAATCACTAATTTTGCTTATATTTTGATAAATTTTCCGTGAGTGTATTAGTTTGAGATTTTTTATTATATAAAAATATTATAGGATGGATCTATCACGAATATATCAATGCAGGATTTTATGTGGCACGAAAATGAATTCGGATTAAATGTGACATGGAGGTATTAATTAATTATTCTTTTTGTGGTATGAACTCTTTCATACTTTAGGACCTATAGCCGTATTGTAATTGGGTTTTCTACTGGGAGGAGGTTAAAAAATAATAGGGAGTAGGGGGACCGGTGAGGTAGTTGGGATCAACGGCCGGAATGTGACACACGTGGTGATCTGACCGCTCCAGCCATCTGTCCTTCAACGGACCATCCTCTAAGCCAACGTGATTCTTGAATCTTTTTTTAAAATTTTTTTTAATTTAATGCACAGGATCAGGATGGTGGGGATTTTTTAAGACAACGTAGGATTGGTGTGACTGGGTGGGTCCCGCGGATTTAGCGGATGATTGTTCGAGCGGGTGATTAAAGTGTGACACGGCCGGCCCCCGGTCTTGTCCCCGTCGGCTCGGTTGCTGGTCAAACCGGTTCGCTTTGGGCCGTCCCAGACGGAGCTGAGGGATCACGGCTCTTCTGCGAGCCACGAACGGGATCGCAAGCGCCGCGGATAGGGACGAAACGCCGCCCTCCTCTTGGCCCGACCGCAAAGGATAGGCCGCCCCGAGCGGGTCAACTTCGATGATTTTTAGTGTGAAGGTTGTTCGGCATTCTCTTGATCGTGACACGATTTAGAATAATGATCTTAGGCTTAGTATCCAGTCGGGCAAGTGTGGTGATTGAGTGTGGAATGAGATAATCAAGATAGCTTATAAAAATAGTTTTAATTAGAGGTGAATAGTCAAGTCGGTTTAATTTAGGAACTTAATTGAATTGACCTTACCATCGGTTCACATGAGAACCAATTCAGTTTTCAAATAAAAGAAATTGAAAATTAGCCTGATCAGTACGATTTGCAGTGGTTCGCATGAGAACCCTACAAGTCTATTTATTGAGAACTTTTACAAATAAAAAAGAAAAAATAATAACTAGGCTGAGCATTCCCTATACAATTAAGGCCATCCTAGTGTCCAAATTGATAACTTTTGCAAAAATAATGTATATGACAAAATAATTACGCAAAAAAACAAAAAGTGAATAAAAAAAGGGTACATTTAACGGGTTAGTTTCCACTACTCACCTACCCTGAAATCGATTACACGTACTAATAGAGTACGATAAATCAAAAAGGTAATTGGTAATGCAAAAGATTATCATGTGTGTAAGTAGAGTTTGGCAGTAGCTTCAAGGAATGTTGTAAAGCCAATCTTATTACTTTCAGTCAATCTCGCTAGACAGGGAGAATATTCGAGCGGCGCAATCGGCCTGCATTAGGCAGTAGCCGTCCGAGGAGACTGGTCCCCAATTCCGCATTTGCTTGATAAGGATGTTTCATTGGATGGCTTAAGTAGGAGGCCTAAGACGGGAAACATAACAAGTAATATTGCCATGTTCTTTATTTCCCAAAAAAAAAAAAAAAAAAAACAAACAAACAACCTTGGACATGGCATTTGACTACATACAAGATCTACATGATACACTGACAGGACAAGATGAGATTGCATACAAAATCTACACGATATATTGACAGGATGAGATTTCCATAAGTGACGGAACTCCCGTGTTCGAAATGGATTTACACGTTATTTCATTGATATGATAAACTTGAAACAAGACAAGTTTCATATCGCTCGGTTCAAGATTTGCTGGCAAAGTTGTACATTAAATTGGATAGATCTCTCAAAACCGAAGTGTTGTGCTACTTCCACCTCTCCAAATGAGCAAAAGAGTCTTTAGATACCGCGTATTGCTATACGAAAATGCTAAGGTACTTCTGCCACTACTAAAAACTACGCCATTCCACGGAAAACGGAAATGAGAACAGAAGAGAAGCGGCAATTGTCCTAAAGACCTTCACAGGCTGAAAAAGCCCAGAAAACCCAAAAAAAATTAGAAAAAAAATAATAAAGAAAGGTCCAAATCGATAAGCTTGGCCTTACATGATTCGGCCCAGACAATGACATATTTTGGGCCGGGCCTAAACATCCTTCCGAACGTACTAAAATAGCCCTACAACAAATAGCCCCAGTCCGGCGGCCACGACCGCGGCGAGCCAGCCGCCGCGACCGGTCGGTGCGGCGGACGGCGTCGTGGGCGCGTCGGCCGCGAGCACGGCCGCCTCGGAGGTGGCCACCTTGGGGGCGTCGGGGGGCCCCTGCGACTGGACCTCCACGTGGAGCTTCAGGCCGAGCTTGCAGCTCTCCTCCCGGCTGCTCGCGAAGTAGCGTGCGCCGCGCTCCTCCAGCGGGATGCTGTCGAGGCCGTCGGTGTACATCCGGATCGGGTTGCTCACGTCGCACGACTCGTACTCGGCCCTGGTCGTCAGCTCCACGATGCTCTCCTGCGCTGCCGAGTAGGCGAACCCTGCCCAAGCAGACAACACCCACTTTCATCACTTTTCTTTCCCCTGTTTGTCGTCAGTCGCAATAAAGAAATGGGAGCCCGAACTCCAAGAACCCCGTAGCGTCTTAGTTTCAGTAGCTTGACGAGATAAAAAGTAGTTGAATAATCGAGGGAATGTGATAATATATCTTTCTTTTATAGAAGATGAATTACTGTTCATTCCCAGGAGACTCAGAACACAGAGCAGAACATCCATGGATAAGCGGTCTGCAGTTGCCGATGATGTGTCTAAACCTGCCGGTGTTCTTCTTGTTAACTCAGAAAAAGACATGATCTTTGTTGCTAACCAAACCTCACACGGAACACCCACATCCTACTTTCGGCACAATGAGCCAGAAAGTCAAGCAGAATAGGATAGAGAGGAAGGGACGAAATGCCGGCACGTGAACAAGCGCGCCGCGATCGTGACTGCTTTTAAAACGTTTGGAATATTTTGGGCTCTCTGTTTAGCTCTTTTTCTCTTCCGGATTCTGGAAAAAGTAAAAGGAGGAGGAGGGAGAGAAGAGAGGCTTGCGGGGGTTACGTACAGAGCTTGTCTCCGACCCGGAAGACCGGAGAGCCAGAAAACAGAGCAAAACATTCATGGACAAGCAGTCGGCAGTTGCAGACGATGCATCTGAACCTGCTAGCGTTCTTCTCGTTAAATCAGAAGAAGACACAATCTTTGTTGCTAACTAAACCTCCCACGTAATACCCACATCCTACTTTCGGCACAATGAGCCTAGAAAGTACGCAGCTAAAGAGGAACGGACGAAATGCCGGCACGTGAACGAGCGCGCTTTGTGATTGTAACTGCTTTGGAACGTTCGGAATATCTGCGGCTCTCCGTTTAACTTTTTCTCGTCCGGATTCTGGAAAAAGTAAAAGGAGGAGGGAGAGAGGAGAGAGGGTTGAGGGTGTTACGTACAGAGCTTATCTCCGACCCTGAAGACCCTGCCGGCGGACCAGGACCCGACGCCGCTCGAGGCTTCCCAGCCGCGGTCCCCGCCGACCACGTGGTGCACCTGAGCTCCCACCCACCCCGCGTTGAGGCTGACCAGGACGAGAACCGCCGCCGATACCGCCGCCGCCCTCGCCGCCATCGCCGCCATCGCCGTTCCGATTGGCCTCTGTCGCTTAACCCAGAAGCAAGAAGAACAGAAAAAACCTCTCTCGCTCTCTCTGCACTCTCTCTCTCTCTCTCTCTCTCTCTCTTCCTCGGGAGTTAAAAAGCATCGGACGATGGCGGTCGTAATTAAAGCGAGCTTCGTGGCACTTTCCCCTGTGGTGAGGCGTACATGACGTTCTTGAAAGGTAGTTGGCGCGGACAGCGGGGCCCCACCCCCACTCGCCTACTGAGCTAACGAAGCTGCGTTTTTGGCGCTCCCATCCAAGAGAAGAGCGCTTCCCGCCATTGGCCGGCCTCATCTGTGGCGGGGAGGCCTGTTTCACGTTATCTTGCAGAAGTTTCCAGCTGTCCTTTAGCCCCGAAATTCAATATTCGTTACTTCACCATATGCGATCAGGAAAATTCCAAAATGAGACCTGAAGCGCCATCTTTTTTTTTAAATAAGGATCCGAAATAAATATTATTTAAAATAAGAACTTAAAGTGCAATCACTTTCTCAAATAAAGACCTAAAGTGAATGTTATTTCAAATAAAGCGCAAAAGTGATTATATTTGTTTTAAATAAAGACTGACTTTTCTGAATGATCGAGGATATTTTCGTCTTTTGCCATTTTCCGCCTTTTTTTTTTTTTGGTTCTTCTTCTTCCTCTTCGCTAGTGGTCGGCCGACCATCGGCGATGCCCACAGAGGGCTGGGCAAGGGTCGCTCTTGCCAACGGGGGCCACTCATGCTGGTCCTTACTAGTAGCTAGTGAGGGCCGACCTCGTAGATGGCCCTTGGGTGAGGGTCGCCACACCCAGGCGATGCCATCCCTCGCTTGTGGCTAGCGTGGATGGCCCTCATCGGCGAAGGCGACCCTCGCCCAGCCCTTTGTGGGCATCGCCGATGGCCGGCAGCCATCGACAAAGAGGAAGAAGAAGAACTAGAAAAAGAAAAGGGAAAAAAAAAAAGGAAAATACCCTTGACTGGTCGAAAAATTTAGCTAGTCGGAATTGGCGAGGTCGGGTCCTTATTTTGAAACAACAAAAGCCACTTTAGGCCCTTATTTGAAACAACCAAAGCCACTTCAAATCCTTATTTAAAACAAAGTTCACTTTGAACCTTTATTTGAGAAAATAATGGCACTTTGGGTCCTTTTTTGAAATTTTCCCTATGAGATCTCATTACATTATCCAAATGTTTGATTTTGGAAACGGCGGGTTGTTTAGGTAGCGTTGCCATTTATTTCGTGCTAGTATGCATGCTCGTACCCGATTTGCAAAATTGAATGGCCCTAGCCAAAAGGGTTCGACCGACTTCGACTTCTTATTTGCCGTGGTTAGGATGAATTTCTTGCTCCATTTTAAAAACTTGTCTCAGAGGTTGGGACAAGTCTGGCATGGATAGATATTCATGGGTTTGGACTAATTGCAAGAGGGTTCGACCTGGATTGATCCCACTACCAATCCAATATCACATAAAAATTTCTCCTGTTTGTCTTTGGTGTGGAAGTGTGCACTCGTGTCACTAGATAAAACTTTCCTCCAAGGACAAGCCCATGACACTTGATAAGCTAGAACATCAAGCCAACCTTTCCACGATATATCGCTTTGGTTAATCCCATCCTCATTATCGATTGTACCACACCCTTAACTTCGACATCCAATTCTTCAAGTAAGACATACAAATCATTTCAAAACAATAACTTATTTCAATTTATTGCGGCTATGATTAGTTGAGGGGCATGAGTTACAAATCAATTTGCATACGGGAGACCAGCCCTACCTTTACTATGATGCCATAAACCATCACTTTTCCGTCCATATGGATATGGAAGAAATTGGACTTTGACATTCTCCCGCCCAATTTTCAAATGCCATCATCATGGGCTAATCTATCCCTTTCTCCCATTCTTCAACCATCATTGCCGCTCCCATGGACATGAATGACAAACACTGCCTAATAGAACATGTCACTCTCCACTTCATCGGTGGCTCCCCCCAATTAAAGTTGTAGGCTAATCTCTAGTCATTTGTGCTTTGCTTGCTAAGTGCGGCATCCTAAGCCAATTGCACTGTCTTGGCAGTAATTTCTTTCACTTATTAAGCTTCTCCTAATCTTAGTAAACCAACATATTTTTTTCTCTTCTCGTTGGGAATGTGGCAACAAATCTATTATCGGCATTCGCTCAAACAATTTGGAAATTTTGCTTTGATGCCATTTGTTATGGGGTAGAAACTTTCCTAGCCAAGGAGAAGCCTGTGTGGTACCTGATGAGCCGAAACACTAGGCCACCCTTTTCTTGGTACATTGTTTCAAAGGATAATATGGCAAACCACATCCCCATCATTGATTATACCATGTCTAATTTAGCTCAAGTATCCAATCCCTTGAGTAAGACATACAAATCATTCAGTGCTATAATTATTTTTGGCGTGCCATGGCCCTCATCAAAAGAGCAGTATCAACCCTCAATTTGTTTACATGAGGCTAACCCTACCTTCAAAGATACTTCAAGTCATTAATCATTCCATTCGCAAATTCCTAACACAAACACACTAATATCACTCTTACAAACTAGTTGTATGAAACCTTATGCATTTCTTACACTTAACCCCAATGCCGAAAAACTCCACCTTTCAAACATCATGGGTATGGAAGAAATTGGATGTGACAGACATTCTGGCCTCCCCTTTCTCTTGTAGTAATCTGAGTTAAACTATAGAAAGGTAAAAATGCATTTTTGCGTTTCTTTTGGGTTGTTAGGAGGTAGGTTTCAGAGCATTTTTTTCTTGTTATATTCATTTGATCCAAAATTATAACAAAACTAAATTTTTGTAAATGAAACTAATGCATTGGGCAAATTCCACACATAAACAGAAGATCGAAAATAGGGGAAGACAAATTTCACAAACCATTTCGGTCCCTAGTTCTATCTTCTTTGCCTGTATGATGCAAAATATGTTAGGTATACTCAAATAGACTCATAAAATTGGTATGTTAAATGATTTTATAAAAATGTTAAGTCCTTTCAAACAAGCGGGGCGTAAAAATTTCAATAACAGTTTGTCAAATCACTTTGACATATAAATATCATAAGTTAACTTTAATATCTGTATGACTTTTCAAAAGAAAGAGGCTTCGAATAATCCTTCTCAAAAACGTTTTAACAGGACTCTCTGTCATCTTTACAATGCTAAGATGAAAGGCTAGGAGAAAAAAAGGAATCACTTCCTATGGTATAAGCTCACCTACCCACCTAACCAGCTATGCGTTGAGCCCACTTACTAAAATTCAATTAATTCACCGGCGCATCCATCCCTTTCTATCGCTGAACCTAATTTGCTGTGGGGACTCTAGGACAAGGGGCAGCATCACGTGTTGTTGGTGGTGTTTTCTCGTATACATGCATGATTTAGATTTGGAATCCATTTTTTATTGGGAAAAATATCAAAAAAGTCCTAAACCTATTGTACCGATACCACTTTAGGTCTAAACCTTTCAATTTGATCAATTTAGTCCTAAACATTTTCATTCAATCCTAAAACTATCAATTGGATTAATTTAGTCATAAACATTTTCACATTAGTATTAATTTAGTCCATTTGGACAATTTTGTTGGCCAGTGCTAACGTGGACACCGACTAATGTTGACGTGGCTACCGATCGATGGCCAGACACTAACGTGATAATTTTTAAATATTTTTTTTGAATTTTTTTTCTTATTTTCCTTCTTCTTCCTCCTTGAACTTTCTCGCAGTGGCCGGCAAGCCTCAAACAAGGCTTGCCACCCTCACCCAGCTTCCCAAAGCCGCAAGTGAGGTGGCTTCGCCCTAGCCTTGTCGCGGGCAAAGGCAACCTCGCCCACAGGTGGTGAGGCCATGGTGACCTTAGTCCAAGCCTTAGCAATGGCCGCCATTGCCTTGCCAATCACGGGCCAGGCTGCCTTTGCTCATGGTAAGGCCAAGGCGAGGCTAGCCTCGCCCAAATCTAAAGAAAGCCGCCTCTCTCATAGCCTTGGGTGAGGCCAGGGGAGGGCTGCGACCCTCATTGGCGGCGCCCTTGGCGGAGGTTTGCTGGCCTCTTCGAGAAAGTGCAAAGAGGAAGAAGAAGAAAAATAAAAGGAAAAAAAAAAAAAGAAAAAGAAGAGAAAAAATTATAAAAAAAAATTCAAAAAAGTAGAAAAATTATTCAAAAATCGTCACGTTAGCGTCTAACCACCGGCTTGCATCCACATTAGCACCACCCGACCAAAATTGGCCGAATAGACTAAATTTATACAAATATGAAAATGTTTAGGACTAAATTAATCAAATTGAAAGGTTAATGATTGAATTGGTACCAATATGAAAATGTTTGAGATTAAATTATCCAATTTAAAGGTCTAGGATTGAATTGGTACTAATGCAATAGGTTTAAGACTTTTTTTGTGCTTTTCCCATTTTTTACTACTTTACAAATCCATTTTATTGAGAAAAATGAAAAATGAAAAATCATTTTCCTAAAAATAATCGTTTGTATTGCTTAAAATAATTAATTAATAGAAAGTACTTCATTATCGGCAACAATTTATGCCTAAACAATTTCATGAACGATAAAAAAAATTTCAATCATCCATCTTGTAAGAGATATAAATAGTCATTTATAGGAAAAATGTTTTCTAGTTCTTCATCTTCTACAAAGTAAACAGAGTATACAAATATTAAACACGAGCAACTATAGGCCTAATGTTTACCGAAATCATGCTGAGTTTCAACCAACAATCAAGGGCGGGGATGCGAGTTGAATGTTGGTTTTGCATCGTTTATCAACATACACGCATGCTATAATCATATTGAGTCGATTATATGCACTATGCGTGGAAACCGCCCACCAACGCCCAATCAAAGGTTTGCTCGTCAGAAAGAAGAAAACAGGGACTTGAGCGGCATGGCTCCGCTTGCATGTCGGTCTTTTTCTGCCTTAGTGATAGATCTTAGCCTCTAAGGAGGTTCTCGTAAAGGGATATGCTTGTTTCAAGTTAAAGTGACTCTTCAATAACACACCATGTCTTCTTTCTCGAAGATGTCGATCCATGGTCACGGGCGGCGACTTCAAGGAGCATATTGGATCTAGCAATAGCAGCTTTTCATTCGAGTCCACCTAAGGTCTTAGGGGCAAAGTTTCCAATCAACAGTGCACCATTTGAACCGAAAAAAGGACATTGCACCATTAGAAATTACTTCCTCGATTGCTTTGTAGGTGTTGTTGTGTAGTTGGCTAGCTAGTTGCCTTAGCCACTAAGTTTCTTTCGCAAGAATGTATGGCGAAAAGGACAAATGGATCATTATATTCCATTTTGATTTTAAGACGCAAGTCTAGTCCCTCACACGTGACAGTTTGTCCTCATTTTAGACATTCGTTCAATATCGATACGGTGATCATTTCCATGTCTGACTGTCATTATCGTAACTGCAATTGGTTGGGTGGAGGGTGATGTGGTCCTTCTAGAGGACCTAACCAAAATAAACTTTAAGACATGTAGTTAGTTAAAATTACCTTGGCATCTCCATTGTAGAGGTGATAATTGAGGGTGCATTTGTTTCCTAGAAAATAAATAATTTGAAAAATATTTTTCTAATGCCTCTATTTATAGAAATATATAACGAAATATATTTTCACAATCTATGAAAATATTTAGATACAAATTTTTATTGATAATAAAAAAAGATTTCATTTACTAATTATTTTAAGCAATATAAACTTTCATTTTTATGAGAATATTTTTCAAATCATTTATTTTTTCATAAAATAAATGAGTTTAAGTAAGGATGGACTAGCTAAGCCCTAAGATCATGCCTAATCCGTCATGTTTGGGCTTGTTGATGAACAAAAGGTAGGTACTATTTTCTGATTGTGTGAGCTTGGCTCAAGTTCAATCGAGCTGAATTTCAACTTACCCTTTACTCATACCCATCTAAAAGGATAATTGTCCAAAAAATCTTAAATCTATTGCATTTTTGTCAATTCAGTCATAAATCATTTTAATTGAGTTTTAAACATTTTCACATTTTGTCAATTAAATCGATCCAACTAATTTTGATCGGAATTCGTAGACGTGGAGGCCGATGTCCATGTTAATATTGATTGTTCTATATTGTGCCACCGGTATTTACATAAGCAATTTCTACATAAAATTGGCTAGATTGATTCAATTAACAAAAAATGAAAAATTTTATGGCTTGATTGGTAAAATTAAAAGGTTTATGATTGAATTAACAAAAATATAATAGATTTAGGACTTTTTGATAGAAAATTTCTAATCTAAACTTGTCTTTTGGACCCTTGTGGCGTTGCGTTTGCCTAAAGGTCCATGGCATGGGTCTACAAAAAGGCATCTTGAGGTTCCACTTGTCGAAAGATCGAGTTCTTTCTTCTATCCTTCGACTTCATAGAAAAGTAAAGACAACCTTTTTCAATCCTAGTACTCCGTTTGGGCGAGTTGAGGACTATGGAGATAGAATTTTAGATCTCCCCCCTCTCCTCACGAAAACTAAAAATACAACCATTTTTGGTTGGAGGGAAAGGTTTATTTTTTATTGTAAGGGATTGGTCCGGTCAATTTCATGTAAGGGTGAGCTCGGGCCGGGCAGGTCGGTCCTCAATGCTTCTTTTGGCATGGCCCGCCCCAAATTTAAATAAATAAGCCCGAAACGAGCTAAATTGGGCTAATTTGGACTTGGGCTAAATTTTAATTTTTTTCTAAAAACATTAAAATTATATTAGTTATTACATTGTCGGCCTCAAAAATCACTTCTATTATAAGTTTGGCCATGTGGGGCCTAAGCATATCAGGCCCGAAGGCTTGGACCAGCCCAAAAAGAAAAATAACGAAAGCTTTCAAGGTGATAATGCACTCTTTTCTTTTCTTTTCGAGCCAAAAAGAAAAAAATCCGAGTCAGGCCTTTTCAAGTCCAAGAATTTTGGTCGGATCAGTCCCGAGCTTTCGAGGTCACTATCTTTTGTGCTCACCCCTAATTTGATGTACACTTTAAAAGCCTCTGAATCTGTCCAAATATGGAGGATTTGAATGGATTTGTGTAATAACAAATTAATATATTCTTGTTCCTCATTTATACCCTTGGTTTACATCTATCTATCAATACACGAAAAGAAATTAATGTCATTATAAACTCTTTCCTTTTCTTTACCCTTACTAGGATCCAAACAACATCGCATCTCAATCTCTTCAAATCATTTCCTTTTCCTTTTCCTTTCTTGACCCTCATAATCTTTCAAATTCCTTCTTTTACTTCCTAATCACCCTGGTCCAAATGAGTGTACAAGTAGAGGCCGATAAGCCCTTTCAAAATAAAAATAGTTTATTTAAATTTAGAAAAATTACGAATAAATTGAAGGCGATTTTAAATTATAATATCCAGATAGTAAGAGAAATTGGGTGTTTTGACACAAAAAAACTATAGCACTATTACATAAAAACTAAAACAAAACGTTGAAAATCAAATTAAAACGAAAGGGCTACTTTTCTTTCATAAGAGGACAATACAAAAGAAATTATGTATGGAAAATTTAGGACGTCTCATTCCAGTATTGCACATTAGATCAGTCCCATTACGAGGCAAACGACACAGGATATTAAGATGTTTTCTACGCTCACTCTAGTTTAATCAAACCAATCACAAAAAGAAAAACAGCAAAAATTCAGATAATTCCTGCAAAGTGATTAATTCTGTTCATCGTATCTCATCAATAAGAAATGAGTTGTAAGTAATTTCTTGAGACATGATTTTGCCGTTTTCTCGAGTCATTAATCTTTGATTCATCTCTCCATGGTCATCATTGGCATCATCAAATTCAGTACTCATCCCTTGGAGAGTAAAATATGATGATATCAGCCTCTTCAGGCAACCTGAAGCTCACTTTCTTCTTAGTCCTCCCACTTTCAGTCCTGCAAATGGAAGCCGAAGACACCGCACCTTCTTCTCGCTCTTCTTCTCTGTCATCTTCTCCACTAATCTTCAATGGCCTCTCCAACGAAAAACTGTCCCTGGCCTTATACGGCATAGCTGTTAGTGATATTGAAGTTTCATCGACCTCCGGAGAAGATGGAAACACCCTCTTGAAGGTTGGGGAGAACACAAAGGGCTCACGTCCGCTGATGCATTCCGGTTCTCTACCAGGAGAAGACAAAATCCATTCCCTCAAAGTCAAACTTTTGACCATTGTCGTGATTTTCTGATCAGGTGGTGGCGATTCACATCGCGGTTGTCGGTAAATCCTCTTCTTTTTCCATTGGAACTTCTTCACGCTTAAGCACTCCTGTCCCGCAATCGAACTGTTGTCATCATCAGGGTTGGCCTTCTCAAAATTCGGATGCCTTCTCCTCGGATTGTTAGTGCTCAGCACTGAACCCATGGTCGGACTTCCGCCCCGCCTCTCCAAACGAACGGCACCAATAATAGTAATGTATCGATGAGTGGTTGGATGAGAAACAGATCAAATCAAGTGTTCTCGAGCGGATTATGTAGGGTTCCGGAGGCGGAGGTCTCTACTGGTTGACTTAGTAATAATCTCTATCCGTCCGTTCTTATCAGGAGGTGTCATCATCATCTTTGTAGGAGTCTCGCTCTTGTGCTTTCGTATCTTTTTGCATGGGAGTATTATCATATGACAGCTAACTAGGTTAAGTTCTCGTCTTGGGATATGGCATATTTACGTGAGGATTCCTTGCTTCATGTGTTTATGCCACGACGTGTTCCAAGGTGGATGCAGTTTGGACAAATTCGGTGACAATAACAAAGTTAGGGTTGATGTAATTATAATGCTCAGTGTTCGTTAAGACAAGAACAACATCAGTCATCAAGAATCCACAGGTTTCTCCCACGGCCACCTTTTTTATGTAGCTTCTTTCCTTTGCTTTGATAAAACAAATGCCAGCCATCTTTCTTGTTTTGGCTCTCTGAGTAGGTCACTTAGGATGTCAACCATATTTGTTGTCGCTTGGCTAGATTTAATGCTTTTTGCCTTTAGGATATCCAATTAGAAGAGAATGATTGGAGATTTGTTTGGTTTGGTTGTCTACGAAACCTTATTTCGAGCTGCTTTTTCGACATGTCCATTGGAGCAAACGAAGAAAAGGACGAATAAAGTGCTTGGAGCCAAGTTGTACATTTCATGTTTTCATAGGAGAGAATATTACAGCATGGTGCTTCCAAGGAAATTCAAATTTCTGCCTATAAGAAAAAAGTCGAATTAAATCGGACTTATCACGTACTATTACTACTCTTTTATTTCCCAAGAACGTTCTGTTAAAATTTGCAATTGCCAAGACGTGCATGTCATACGTGCAAGACCCTTTAGTGTACTCAAGCGCTTCCCGATAGGGAGAGCGAGAACAGGTCTCTAATGCAGTGTACCCATCTCTTGTCAAATCTTTAAATAGTCAAATCTTAATAAATTCGATGACTATGAAGTTACCCTTCAGTACTAAAACAGTTCTCTCTTTTAGTCATCGCTCGGCTAAATGCAATGCCCTTTTAGTCTATAGCTTTCAGAATATCCAATTGCACAAGAATGATTTCAACATATGTCGGTTTCGCTGTCTATAAAACTTTGACTTGAGCTGCTTTTTCGATTTGTACATATGTGTGCTTGCCAGCGTACCATTTCCCGACCAAGCAAAGCATGCAAGAACTTTCGTCAACGTTGTGCGTTTCGGTTCCTACTGGTTTATAAAACGTGTGTATGGTTGTATACACAAAAACTGCCCTGCATAAAATAGTGGCGGTAGATATATAATCAAACAGCTTATCTCTCATCTCGTTAGTTCAATACATTCTCTTTTTCCAAATATTTGCCATTAAAGAAAACTAAAGAACACCTCATACCATAGAGTCCAGACTCTGCTGCCCTGTACAAACTTGCCGAAAAGCAAATCAAAATTTACACGCAAACAAGTATCACCAGGAAAACTGCCTAGATTATGGATTCCATCTACGTAAACTAGACAGAATAATTCTGATTAGTAGGTGCAGATTAAATTGAATGAAAGCAGAATCATAAAGCAAACTTTACCTGCAGACTGCAATTCGTCTCTTTGTTGCTCGGACCAGAAATGGATATGAATTCAGCGCCAGGAGCAACCAATTCTGCATATCCTTTCCCAGCATTTTGGATGTTGAGAACGCAAATTTTCTAGCCTCCAAAAAGACTAGCTAAAATTGCACTATGGCAATCAGAACTAATGAAGCAGAGTTTTGAGAGAGTCAGAGAAGAGAAGAATCGGCACAGGAGAGAGATGAGAAGGAAATCAATACTTAGACCATTGCTTAAGAGCACTTTGCAGATGATTGATTACAGATTCGGCTCATTGGTTACAACATTAAGCACAAGACCTGAAAAATTGACACTGCAACTTCTTTTGCACTAACTATTTACAGCCATAACATACCAGCTCTCAACTTGGTAAACCAACTAGAGCAACAGAACTTACAAAAGAGGATAGAAAAGATGGCAAGACATATTTTATCTTGAGTTGTATCTGATTACGCAAATCAAATCAATGTCCTCATCGCAGCCTCTTGTGTAAATTGGTTTGATTTGCCTCTTGTGTAATTAAATACGCCTGAAGACAACATGTCTTTACATCTTTTCTATCTTTTTTGTAACTCCTGTTGATTTACCAAGTTCCATGACTATTACTGTTTTATAACGTTTTAGAAATACCCACACTTCACAGTTAGACTGGCTATGTTATTGACCATTTTCCCCCTAGATTAACTGTTTTGCTCCCCAGTTTTGACGTTCTCCTCATTGTATGTCCATCCACTAAAATCTTTGAAGACCGTCATTTTCTTGTTCTTCTGTTCCTTTCTTCCTTTTATCCTGTAGGAAAAATTCTCCACAAGACTTCAGGCACGAAATGTTGCTCATCAGAGGGAATTCTCCACAAGATTTCAGCCTTCTGGAAATAGAGCGGCTCTGTTTTGGACATCATCCCTTGTGACCGGAGTAAGATGTATCCGCACCAGCTAGAGGGCTTCGGTTTATGTGGAAGAACCTAGTAGGGTCTACTGATCTAAATGAATTGACCAACTCTGAGCCTAAGGACGTTGTTGGGTGCATCATATCTCACGCTCCAGGCACAGGAAAGACTTGGTTGACCATACTTTTTCTCCACATGTATCTCGAGCTTTTCCCCAATTCCCGCCCGAAGTTCATTGTTTCTGAGAGCTTGCTTCTCACTTGGGAAGAAGAGTTCAAGAAGTGGAACAAGAAATGGAGCACCAGCATTCCATGCCACAATTTGCTTAATCCGGAGATCTCCAAGGCAAAAAAATCCGAAAGTCGTGAGAATGGGGAGGCAAATAGGCACCTCTAGCAATGTAAAGATTTGAAGCTGAGAAGAAGATGGACGTGTCGTGGGGCGAGTGGAAATTTGATCGTTGGGCTGGTGAAATTGGTTCTTCTGAATCCAGGCAAGCTTCATGACACCTGCTAGCTACCTAAAGACATATCAAAGTCGAGTAGCTTGTCTAAAGAACTGACCGAACATAGATTTTTATCTCATCTACCGAGTGTTTGTCGGTAGCGGCAAGTGAAAGAGGCGGAATAGCGTGGAACCCACTTCTAATGTTGACTTGCTTTACGATTTTTCTTTTTTACTTTTTCAGTCCAGTTGTCACAATTAAAAACTCACTTACGGTCACCTCTCTAAGCGGAATTTTTGACATTTTTGCAAAATGTATTTCAAGAAGTCATTTTTTTTTTAAGGAAATCGCAATATTTTCTGAGAAAATCTTAGCATTAATATTCTATTTGTGTTGCAGAAAATTTCACAATTCTGGAAAATATTTTCCGAAGAATCGGAATTCGGCTAAATCTGGAAATGAACCAGAAAATATTATCCGTCATTTGAAAATAAAAATTTGCTTTTATTTTCTTAAAGAAACATGTAGGATTCATATAATATAAGGGTTAACATGTTATATCATTAAATTTTAGATATGGTTTCGAATTATATTTTCATAATATAAATATTATTATAGGTTGTAAACAATTCAACTTTTTTCTCTAATGGTTTTTCATGAGAATTTGTTTTTCTTAAATATATCTGCTGATACACAGAAAGAGGACATTACCAATTGTTAAAATACAAAATAAAAAATATTTGTATAAACAACAGTCACCAGCACAACGGGGCAATCACACCGAGGGTAACCAGAACTAAAATTCACAGTTGCATCAGTAGATACACTAGAGTCTGCACTATGTAGAAAAACAAAACGCATAAAATCATCAACCAAAAGTACACGAGATCAACAACAAGCTAACTCAACGAGGCTCTGCTGTTCACATGCAACCATAATCTAGAGCGACAAAGAGAGAAACCTTGCATGCTGGAATCAAGTGCGACGGAGGCAGCATCAAGGAGCGACCCGCTCTTATCACTGGAGGAACTTCGTGGAAACCTGACAAGATTGGCATTGCGGTGGTCGTCCTATCTGTTCCGCTCAATGTCGCTGCAAGAAGAGAAGCAGGAGGTGGCGGAGGACGAGGGGGAGCTGCTCCAAAGGCGCAGAGAAAGGTTCAAGTGAGGAGAAAGAAGGCGGAGAGGAGGAAAAGGGAAGGCGTGGGGCTTCTTGAGGGAGCGGACGAAGGAAGGAGAAGGAGAAGGTATTTGGGTTGGGTGAGAGACTTCAAGGCACTCATTTTGAAGTTAAAACTCCAAGAACTACCCTGTCAGCAGATACTTCAATGCACTCACCTGGAGAAAACGCCCTTGTTTTGGTTGAAGTTGTCGCCACGTAGGAGAGACAAAATGTTAGAAAAAAAAACTATGTTGGCATTTTCTATCAGCCAAGTTACATGGAGTTAATGGAAGAAATCAATTGCACAAATTTGATAAATTATATGATTTAATTGCACTTTTTACAAATTTTAGGACTCGAATGCACTTTTGTGACAAGTCTTAGAATTTCTATTGAACATATCTCTTTAGTTTTTAAATATACTTAAGAAAAACCCTAGCCAACCGTGCCTGGGTCAGGCATGGCCTAGGAAAATCCCGTGCCTTTGCCCTGTGGCCATTGCTAATCAAATGCAATGTGTAAATATAAATATAATGGGTTGTAATCTCTCGAAAAAAAATCTGAGTCAAATAGTTGAGTGCAAAACACCAATCCACTTCCACTCTTTTCATTATATTTTTCTTCATCATTTGGTATCATTTACATCATTTTGTACGGCATGGTCGTGACGATTGCATGTCTATACATATTAATGAGTCATAAGAGACGAAAGTTTGGTACACATATTGCAAATCCGTTGTTCAAATCGCGTCTCTTATGTAGAATATGCTTTGAGTTCAAGCTCGCCATCTTGTGGATTAGCATAATGAGCTACATGGATGTGTGCGTAACAAATCTTAACCATTCGTGAGGATAAATCGAATGAAAGGTTTGAATGCCACGTGCTCTGGAATAAAGTATAAATCTAATATCCCAGTTTTTTGTAAGGCAAATGCATTTCGATAGTGCAAAATTTGGTGCAATCAAGAGTGGAAATATATACAGGGAGACATATAAGACTGGAAAAATTTAATCTACTCAATATCTTATTTTCAATATAATGTGAGATTTTTTGTAGGATTGTTGATAACTGCTAAACCTTCAAGCTATTAAACAAAGACGTAATTTTTAAGCACTTTCTAGGAAAATGTTTTCCCCTTTTTAGGTTAAAGAATTCATTCTCCTAACTTTAAATATGTACATTTTCTTTGATTGTAAATGATTTTTCCGTTGACTGATCATTTTCGGTAAACTAAAAGCATAAAAGTCCATAAAGTTAATTCGCATAAATTTTTTCCATTCAAACAAACAGATATTTAAACATTTTGAGGTGACAACTCTACCTTGATATCGGAGTGAAGCTTTTTGGAATTATCTATAAGCGGATTTTCTTCTTCTTTCAATGTTTTGCATTATATAATTTTCCATCCTCTCGCAATGTTTATCAAGGATAATGATTGCATTATCATTGGCCTATTTAGTTAGACAACTTTACTTAAGATCGCTAAAACAATGGTTAAAGTTAGTTATGCGGGGACTATAGTTTACTCAAATCAATTTTGAACTTTTTTTCTTATTTATATTATGATCCAAAATACTACTAATTAAATGTATCTAGAATATTCTTGAGTACTTTTATTCAATCCTACTTACATCGATTCATTTTTTTTTCGACCAAAAAAAAAAAAAGAATTGTCTAACAATTTTTTTTCTTAGCGGGGGCGATTGAAATAAAGCGGCCAGCATTGTCTTTACTCATTTATCAATTTAATGCCATGAACTAATTAATTAATGTAGCAAAAGAATTTCTAAAAATTAATGCTAAATTCATTAAAAGTGGTTTACCAAATAGTCAAATAGGATATGACCCTCGAATCGTTTTAAAAAAACTAAGATTTATTTGCGGTGTCTCTTTTCCCTTTTTGTTTGTTTATATATATAGTTTAAGTACACTTTAGGATAGTAATCAACATAAAAACATTGCTTGTGATACTTAGTCAGTCAAGTTAGATAGCTCATCAGCCAGAATAGAAGCTCAAGGTGAGTGAGGTAGCTCCATGCCAGGAAACTAGCAAATGTCGTTCATTTTGCTTCCCTTCCTCTAGACCTGAGGCGAGAGAGGTAATCAGCTGAATAGTGGGGGGAACGAGCACAGCAAATGACAGTAAGCATTACAAAATTCCTTTGTACTGTACAACTTTGGAGCTGTCCTAAGGGGGAATGAGCTAGAAAAGAGAGGAGAGAGACGGGGTGGTGGGTGGTATTATTAGACCCAATGAATGAGGGGCTTCTTTATTTTCTTGTTTTGCTTTCATTTCGCTTCCTTAGAAACCCGCATTTCTTTTTGGTCCTTTCTTCCATTTGCTTTTACTTTGAAAATGTGCATGGTATGGAAAAGGGAGAGATGAACAGAACAGAAGCTCTCGTCTGAGTTGAAAAGAGCTTTCGTTTTTTTTTTTTTTTTTTGGTAGTTTAAGTACACTTTAGGATTGTGATAAACATTACTTAGTCAATCAAGTTAGGTAGCTCATCAGCCAGAGTAGAAGCTAGAGGCGAGCGAGGTAGCTCCATGCTAGGAAACTGGCAAAGGTCATTCATTTCGCTTCTCTTCCTTTATACTAGAGGCAAAAAATGCCATTAGTTGTACCGTGGGAGAAACAAGCACATCAAATAAAATCAAACATTACAAAATGCCATTGTACTTTATATCTTTGGAGCTGTCCAGAGGGAAAATGAGCCAGAAAGGAGAGAAGAGAGACTGGGTGGTGGGTGGTATCAGGAGACTTAAAGGATGGGGGCTTCTTTATTTCTCTATTTTGCTTTCATTTCGCTTCCTTGGAATGGTGCATTTCTTTTTTGTACTTTCTTTCATTTGCTTTTTTTTGAAAACATGCAAGGTATTGAAACGGGAGAGAGGAACAGAACAGAAGCTCTCATCTAAGTTAAAAAGAATTTCCACTTTTTGTTTTGTTTTTTTTATATAGTTTAAGTATACTCTAGGATCGTAATCAACATCACTTAGTCAATCAAGTTAGATAGCTCATTAGGAAAATAGCAAATGTCATTCATTTCACTTCCCTTCCTCTAGACCTAAGGCAAGAGATATAATTAACAGTATTGTGGGGGGAACAAGTACAACAAATGATAGCAAACGTTACAAAAAGCCATTGTACTTTTCATCTTTGGAGTTGTCTTGAGGGGGAATGAGCCAGAAGAGAGATGAGAGAGACGGGGTGGTGAGTGGTATTGCCAGACCTAATGAATTGGGGCTTCTTTGTTTCCCTGTTTTTCTTTCATTTCGCTTCCTCATAAACGTGCATTTCTTTTTTGTCCTTTCTTCCATTTGCGTTTTTTTTTTTTGAAAATGTGAATGGTATTGAAAAGGGAGAGAGGAATAGAATAGAAGCTCTCGTCTTAGTTGAAAAGAGTTTCCGCTTTTGTTTGTTCTTTTAAAAAAAAAAAAATAGTTTAAGTAATCAACATCACTTAGTTAATCAAGTAAGCTAACTCATCAGCCAAAGTAGAAGCTAAAGGCGAGTGATGTAGCTTCATGCCAGGAAACTGGCAAAGGTACATCACTCGCCTTTATACCTTACATCTTTGGAGCTGTCTTGAGGGTGAATGAGCTAGAAGAGAGAGGAGAGAGATGGGGTGCTGGGTGGTATTGCCAGACCCAATGAATGTAGCCTTTTTTAATTTCCTGTTTTGCTTTCATTTTGCTTCCTCAGAAACGTGCATTTCTTTTTTGTCATTTCTTCCATTTGCTTTTACTTTGAAAACGTGCATGGTATGGAAAAGGAAGAAAGGAATAGAACAAAATCTCTTGTTTGAGTTGAAAAGAGTTTTCGCTTTATATATATCGTAACCAACATTACTTAATCAATCAAGTTAGATAACTCATTAGCCAGAGTAGAAGCTGGAGGCGACCGAGGTCGCTCTATGCTAGGAAACTAGCAAAGGTCGTTTATTTCGCTTTCCTTCTTCTAAACCTAAGGCAAGAGATGCAATTAGTTGTAATATAGGGGGAAAGAGCGCAGCAAATGAAGCAAATGTTACAAAATGTCTTTGCACCTTACATATTTGGAGCTATACTGAGGGGGAATGAACCAGAAAAGAGAGGAAAGAGGAGGTAGTGAGTGGAATTGCCAGACCCAATGAATGGGGGCTTCTTTATTTCCTTATTTTGCTTTCGTTTCGCCTCCAAGGAAATGTGTATTTCTTTTTTGTCATCTCTTCCATTTGCTTTCTCTTTGAAAATGTACAGGGTATTAAAAAGGGAGAGAGGAACTGAACATAGGCCCTCATTTGAGTTGAAAAGAGTTTACGCTTTTTATTTTTGTTTTTGTTTTTTTATATGGTTTAAATACACTCTGGGATCATAATTAACATCACTTAGTCAATCAAGTTAGATTGCTCATCAGCGAAAATAGAACTTGGAGGCGAACGAGGTAGCTTTATGCTAGGAAATTGGCAAAGGTCATTCATTTCGCTTTCTTAAGACTTGAGGCGAGAGATGCAATTAGCTATACTGGGTGGGGAAAAGCGCAATAAATGAACGTTACAAAATGCCTTTGTACTTTACATCTTTGGAGTAGTCTCAAGGTGGAATGAGCTAGAAGAGAGAGCAGAGAGACGAAGTGGTGTGTGGTACTATTAGACCCAACGAATGGGGCTTCTTTATTTCCCTATTTTTCTTTCATTTCACCTCATAAACGTGCATTTCTTTTTTTTTTTCTTTTTATTTCTTCCATTTGCTTTTATATTTGAAAATGTGCATGATATTGAAAAGGAAGAGAGGAACAGAACAAAAGCCTTGTCTAAGATGAAAAGAGTTTCCACTTTTTGTTTGTGTTTTTCTTCATATAGTTTAGATACACTCTAGGATCATAATCAACATCACTTAGTCAATCAAGTGAGATAGCTCATTAGCTAGAGTAGAAACTCAAGGTGAACGAGGTAGCTCCGTACCAAAAAATTGGCAAAGGTTGTTCGTTTCTTTTCCCTTCCTTTGGACTTGAGGCAGAAAATGCAATTAACTGTACTTTGAGGGGAGTGAGAATGATAGCAAACGTTACAAAATGCCTCTGTAACTTACATCTTTGGAGCTGTCCTTAGGAGGAATAAACCAGAAGAGAGAGGAGAGAGACAGGATGGTAGGTGATATTGCCAGACCTAATGAATGGGGGCTTCTTCATTTCCTTGTTTTGCTTTCATTTCACTTCCTCGGAAAAGTGCATTTCTTTTTCTTTTTCTTTTTTTATCCTTTCTTTCATTTGCTTTTTGTTTGAAAACTTTCATGTTAACAAAAAGGGAGGGAGGACTAGAACAGAAGTCCTCGCCTGAGCAAAAAGAGTTTCTGAGTTTTGTTTTTTTTTTTTTTTGTTTTTGTTTTAATATAGTTAAGGTACATATTAACATCGTAATCAACATCACTTGATCAATCAAGTTAGATAGATCATTAGCAAAAGTAGAACCCAGCAGCGAGCGAGGTAACTCAATGCTAGGAAATTAGTAAATGTCGTTCATTTTGCTTCCCTTCCTTTAGACTTGAGGGGAGAGATGCAATTAGATGTATTGTGAGGCAAACGAGCATGACAAATAATAGCAAACATTACAAAATGTCCCTGTATCGTATATCTATGGAGCTGTCATGAGGGTGAATAAGCCAGAAGAGAGAGGAGAGAGACAAGGCGACGGGTGGTATTACTAGACCTACTGAATGGGGGCTTATTTATATCCCTATTTTGCTTTCATTTTGCTTCCTCAGAAATGTGCATTTCTTTTTTGTCCTTTCTTCCATTTACTTTTTCTTTGAAAACATGGGTAGTATTTAAAAAAGGAGAGAAGACCAGAACAAAAGCCCTCATTTGAGCTGAAAAGAGTTTCCTCTTCTTGTTTGTTTTTCCTTTTAGTCGTTTAGGTACACTCTAGGATTGAAACCAACATTACTTAGTCAATCAAGTTAGTA